>OOFE01025563.1:0-14225 GCA_900323365.1 Monocentris japonica | reverse complement strand
TCATAGCAACGTTTCTCGTCTGATTTGTTGGATAACTACTGCGCCTCAGACGGAGACCGGTGGAGATGGAGCTGCTTTTATGTGGGGTAAAAAAAAAAAAAGACAAGAAATGCGAGCTATGGATGGATATGTTGAGGGTTACTTTTGAGCTGAATGACAGGGGGATGTAATAAGGGAAGGCGGAGGGATGGAGAATGCCAGTCAGCTCAAACCAACGACTGTCATCTATGGAGAGTTGATGAACATCTCCACCAATGACACCCACGTCAATTTCACGTCGAAAGCAGAGGCGAAGGACAGTAACCTGGCTTTGCAAGCCGGTCTAGGCGTGACCTTGTCCCTCATAACTTTGGCCACAACACTATCCAACGCATTCGTTATCGCCACCATATACCAGTCCCGAAAACTGCACACACCGGCGAACTTTCTGATCGCCTCCCTGGCCGTCACGGACCTCCTGGTGTCCATTTTGGTGATGCCCATAAGCGCACTGTACACGGTGAGTCAAACGTGGACTTTAGGGCAGGTGGTTTGCGATATTTGGTTGTCGTCAGATATAACGTGTTGCACCGCATCCATCCTCCACCTGTGCGTAATTGCGCTGGACCGGTACTGGGCCATAACGGACGCGGTGGAGTACTCCAAGAAGCGCACCCCGGGGCGCGCGGCCGGGATGATCGCCACCGCCTGGGTGATCGCCATCTCCATCTCCTTGCCGCCTTTCTTTTGGCGTCAGGTGAAAGCCGAGGAGGTGACGAGCTGCAACGTGAACACCGATCACATTTTCTACACCATATACTCCACTTTCGGCGCTTTCTACATCCCCACGTTCCTCCTCATCGCCCTGTACGGGAGGATATACGTGGAAGCCCGAAAGCGCATCCTGAAGCAGTCGACCAACAAACCGGGGAAAAGACTCACGTCGGCACACTTAATTACCAACTCGCCCGGCTCGGTGGCGTCCAACACGTCCCTCAATTACGGGACGAACGACACCTCGTCCTGTGACACCATCTCGTCCGCAAATGTGAGCCAGGTCAAAGTCACTGTGTCCGACGCGCTGCTGGAGAAGAAGAGGATCTCCGCCGCCAGGGAGAGGAAAGCCACTAAAACTTTGGGAATAATCCTGGGAGCCTACATCATATGCTGGCTCCCGTTTTTCATTTACACTTTACTAGTGCCTGTGTGCGAGTCCTGCTTCCACCCGGAGTTGTTTGACATCTTCACCTGGTTGGGTTACCTCAACTCGTTGATCAACCCCATCATTTACACCATGTCCAACGAGGACTTCAAGCAAGCTTTCCACAAACTAATACGATTTAGATGCTGCAGGGCATGAACTATGATTACCAGCCATAATATCTATCCTACCCGTCATTTCCAACCTTCCAGCAGCTTTTGGTCAGTGACTTCAAACAAATACGTGTAACCTCCCTCCTCTCAAGGTGCAGCAGGTTCTCCTGAACGCCCAAGGGCAAAGACATATCCCTAATCCATTTTGTTTATGACAGTGTGGCTGCAGAATAGGGTTTGGCTGAAAATTGTGCAGAGGTGTGTGAAAATGTATTGACCTGTCACTGCCATTGCATAAGGGTGCATTGTGATATCTGACACCGCTTCATGAATGGCTGTCATTTCGTAACCATTGGATTTTCAAATAGCCTGCTCTTGCGCGAGGAGAAATGGCAGGGGGTGTTACGAGCTGGAGAGAGGAAGCACTGTGACTGGTTTGCCATTGAGAGATGTAACGACTATGGAGAAAGCCCATAGCCCCGCGCCCAGGGGCCCTGCCTGTACGTGCTGCACTGGACTGCACCCTACAGACTCATTGTGCCATATAAGTTTGACAGTCAACCTCAGTTGGCTGGTAAGCACAAACAGCTTAGGACTAAGCTACCATCCCTGCCGAGGGCAAAAAATAATAAAGATTTTGTTTCCTGACTCAATAAGGGGAAATACTGGTGCCTACAACAGTTTTCTTTCGTTCCTCAGATGTGCCTGGCCCAGGTGGAGATCAGCACGGTTTTAATTTGGAAGAAGACACAAGCTTTATTTTCTCTGGTGGTCAGTGTATGTAATCGTTTTTTTCTTTTCTTGTTGTGGCTGACAAAATGAGCGTAAATGTACGAATCTGTATGCATCGTCAACATCAGTGTGGTTTTATTTTTTTACTTTATTTTGCTTATGAGCTTGAATTTTGCTCAGTCAAAACGTGGCAGCCTAACGGACGTCAAACTGTAAAATAGTGCAAAAATGATCACCTCAGAAAGAATGAAGAGCCGGTGCTGTAAAACACCAGCCCTCTTCACCACACCTCTTGTTAATGATACTGTCTGCATTGTTAAGATGAGCTTTGATATTACATTTGACATCAGGCTTAACAAATACAGATCCACATTTATTAACTCCTAATGGGAATGGGGCTTATACAGGGTTCCTACTGTCAGCTAACCTGGAAAAGTCATGGAATTTGTGTCTTTCAGGCCCGGAAACAAAATGGAAGCAGATACAGATCCTAAAGGTTTGGGAAATGTCATAATAATCTGTTCAATATATATTTTTTAAACCAGTCATGTTAAATGTCAAGCTTGGCTGCTGCTGGTGACTGAATAAGACCAAAGTGTGTGGTTGCAGCTTCCTAAAACAACAACAAAAAAAATGAACACAGACACTAACAAATATTGATCGTGGAAGTTGCTCCATATATGTGATGTAATAGTGGAAAACTGACATGACTGTGATAGCGAAACGATGTGTAGGAACCCTGTAAATTGAACTAAGTTCAATTTAATTGATAAACATGTTACCCATGTTTTCAGTAGCACAATAAAAGTGGAAGACTTGCCACTTTAACTTCTGCCATTTTGTGTCCCTAAAAAAAAAAAGACTTACTAGGAAGGATGCAAAATGGCTACAGAGAGGAGCTATGGTAGCAGTGGAAGCAGAGTGAGTCTCTGTAGAATGGGCTTCCCCTGGTGTGTCGTGGTAATTTCCTTCGGTCTGAAGATGGCTGACAGAGGCTTGTGATAATGTTGTCATGGAAATGGGCGCCGTGATGTGTGAAGAGTGCGTGAAACCTGGATGCTCGCCACAACGCCGCTGGACCGTTCAGTGGCACGGTACACCCGTCATGGTGAAGCACCGGCCTTCTGACGCTCACACACACGACCGGCGTTCATTTCCAATCTCGCCATTATCAAGATTCAGCCTTCCAGACAAATTACTGTTGGAGAACCTCGATTTCGATGGACTCACCTGTTCTGTCTTTTCCAGCTTTGTGAGAAATAGCCTCTCTGTGTACAGTATTGATCCGCTCAATGTGAACTCATCTGGTGGCTGTCTCAATCCAATGGAAGTTGCATTTCCAGATTAGCTTCTGCTGTACAACGCTTCTGCACACATAAGAGATGCACTGTAACTGCTTTGCTCTGTAGGATGACGTCCACCTCAATCGGAGTGCAAAGCACTGCTGCTGTTGTGAAAACTGAAAAAAAAAAACAATGAATAAAAAGGTCTATGGCATCGAGAGGTGACCCTTTTCCTTGGGGATGGAAAAAATCCTGTCAGAAAACCAATCACAGGCTCTTATTTTCTTTTGTGGCAAGCTCATGTTTAGTTACACTTGACAATATTACAGCTAGCCATCATCTTTTCAGTTTTAATGGGATGGTGTGGCACACGTTTTCATGAATAAGACGACATTTCTCTTATCATCATTGGAATCCGTCGTGGTATTTGGTCCGCCGGCTGACTAGCCCGCTGCTTTGAGGGGATAAAACGTCTTGTGGATGTTGAAGGCTGCAGCTTGTCGGCCTAATTAATGAATGAAGAAACCAAACCGGGGGGAAATGATCCGTACGGGAGCTGTATGAGTTGTAGTTTCTTATTTAAGGTTCTTGTAATGCTGAAACTTTGAATCCTTCTCATTAAGGAGGATTATATATTTCTGGAAGCGCAGCGTGTATATGATATAATGAGGTTGTCACCCTGTGAAGTGGCTGGCCTTTGTGTTACAGCTTGTAGGCTTTCTTGCTTCGGCGTTAGGGAATACGTATGTGCAGTGTTTTAAAAATGAATGCTTCTGCTCCATCAAGTGACTGTATATATCCACTTTGGGGAAAAACCAGAGGGTCGTTATTCTGGTATCTCTTAAATATAAAACACCCAGTTTATCAAAATGTTTTCGTTCAGCCGAAGACGTACGTTTCCTGCTAGCCTATAAAAAAATATATACGTTTTTCATTTTGTGCCACCAGTGTTTTGTAAGGTTGGGCGTCACTTATCTTATTTTGAAAGCCAAACTCTTCAAACACATGAAATGTTAAACTTGGCATGTGAGCTTGTCCTCCGTTTCCATGATTGCTGCGTGTTGACACAAAGAAACTGAGCCTCCGTCTCCTCTGAGAAACCTCCCCGGATTTGGGAAGCAAACACTGAGCCAATGTTATTCTATCCTTTGTCAAAAATTAATATCACCCGCTCCCTTTGAAATCGATCAGACCACTGTGGCCCCCTGATTGCTGTTTCCATGGTTTGACGCTCCGCTACACCATGGCAACACAGGCTCTGCTGGAAATGTGTCACGCTGCAGAAGCCAAATAACACAAATAACATTTCTGGACGATGTTTGAAGTCAGAGAGACGTCGCATCATACTCCAACGATCAGAGGGTTGATGTGAAGGAGAAGGGAACCTGTAAATGTTATTTCTGTGGCGTAGGAAGGTCCAGACTATAGAGGGTGACAGACGAGGGGTTGATTTAAAGAGGAACACCGCTCAGTGTGAGTATCTGTAGATGTTATTCCTTTGGGTCTTTTGATCAAAGTCAATTTCTGTGAACAACTCTCCTCCAAAACCAGAAACCAGGGAACTGAGACTCAAACCGACGTCGTTAGGTGTAATTTGTGGGGTTTTATGGACACACAGGACCTTTGTTTGACTTTTCATGTGGAAATGATCTTTGTTTTGTAGTAATATTATCAGTTCTGAACCAGAAAATATCCTCTTATCCCGAAAAGTCCTCCTCCTATCATTTGAGTTTTGTCCTCCCCGGCTTCTGGCCTTGAAAGACGCTTGTTCACGTTCAGAAATATTGACCAGAGTGTCCTAGACCGAAGGAGTAGCATGTAGGAATAGTTCAATCAAGTGGCGCTCCCTCTTCATTTCTTCTAGTGTCCTCCGCCATCAGGCTGCCTTTCAGCGTTTCCTGAGAATTCCTGAGAAATGTTCCTGAGAACATTTTACATTCACATTTTAGGCATTTAGCTGATGCTCTTATCCAGAGAGACTTAGGATGAATGAGCAGGCAGGGTCTTGTAGCGTGACCCAGCTTGGTGTGCCGATAAGATCTGCCCCGTTGAAGAGTTGAATTCAGTTTACTTAGTTTACTGTATTGTGAATGTAACTTGATCTACCATGATGTCTGCTCTTCTCTGGTGTTCCTACCAGAACACATGAAGAAACTTCTGGACATGAGCATCAGTCCAGACTGACTGACGTTATGCTAGGCTTTCCCAGCATGATGTCAACATCTGTCTTGTTATACCCACAATCCCTTTCGCTTTGGGGTCATTTCCTGTATTTTGTTTTCTCATTCCTAACCAACTGCAGTTATGTTGCGTTGCGTTACAAATGCCATCGTTCTCACCTGCCCAAATAAACTGAACTGAACGAGTAAACGCTCCAGAATTCGGTTAAACCTCTTCAAGCGTGCTTGGTGTGAACTCCCCCTAAAAAAAACAGAAAACAAAGTCTGATAAAAACAGATCAGATAAGGATCCTAAGGGGCTCAGAAAAAAACATCTCACCTCAAAACCTCAAAACAAACAAAAAAACCCACACTAACAAGTTAAAACCCAGAACTGAATAACAGAATCTACGTGGCATCAGGAGACCCAGCAGAACAACGAGATCCATGAAATGACTAAAATCAATTAAGATAGCCCTGATAGAGAAAACAAAGTGAGAGTCTGCTGGTGAGTGGGAGGGTGTGCGTGGAGTCAGAAATGCTATGCTAACTGTTAGTCAGCTTATTCACACTGCCTGTGCATCAGTCAGCATTCCCCCGGTAGCATTCCCTCACCACTGAGAGCACATGCCCTTGGCCTTGAATTCTGCATGAATGTTGTCATGAGCTCTGCCATGAACTCATAGTACATGATAGATGCATTATCCTGATCAATTATTGACCATGTACATATCTGCCCCATGCCCTAAGCTGTTCTGTACACTGCACGTATCAGTCAGATTTGTACAGGAATGTTCTTGCATCAGTACGTAGTGTTGCCCTGCTGCAGAATGTCACTTTTGGGTGTGTGAATAGGCACAACAGCACCGTGGAACATGGAATAGATATTGAATTTTGCAGTGGCATTTATCCAACCAGTGTGTATCTTATTGCAGGTTTATGTAGAGTTTCTAATGTACTACAAGAAAGTACCCCCCGCCCCAAAACCCGAACCTTGCTTCATGTAAGTGTCTGCAGATTGTGCAGAGCATGTGCTCATGTTGTGAGCGTGGAATCGTCTGCGCTCTGAGTGGCAGTGAGCCGTTCAGCATTCAATTTTTCACACCCATCGAGTAAAACTAATTGAATCTGTTTCATTTGCCTTTTCTCCTGCTTACAAAAACTTGTTCGTCTAACTTCAAGAGATATTTATATGGAACATTAAATGAAGAACAGGTCCCACATTATTTCATACTAGTTTTCATGAGTTTTCAAATGTACATATATGGCTCAGGATAGAAATAATGCTCTTCATGATGTTCTGCAAACAAATGTAGTTCAGCTAAAACTGCATTGCTTTAATGAATTTGAAGACTAATTGTGCTGAAAATCAACCCAGGAGACAAACTTCATTTAAACTGATGTTAGTGAGCATGTCTAGTCTGGCTGACCACAAACGTATAATAAAGTTGCATGTGTATATAAGTGTTTTGTTAATGCTGACTGACACAAAACTACATTTTTCTAGATTTTCCCCCTTTGATGTTGAGAAGGTGAAAGGTTACCGTTGTGTCATAACTTAGAAACTCAGGTAGCAAAATTTTGTCAGACTTTCCGACTTTCATGTGAAATTTTCAAGTAGGAAATTTGTTTTAAGTCCTCACAAGCAGAATGGTCACAATACTGGACCCTGATCAGCAGACAACAACAGCTCCTCTATGTGGGGAGCCAATCAAGACCAAGTCCAGTGATGCATTGACTGAACAATGTCTACATCTTTATACCATACAGGCATAAGGTATAAAGGTATAAAGATTCCAAGGTCATGATGTCCCTAAATGCACCATGGCACCACGCCTGCTTAGCTTGTGAATAGTGATTTGACCGTTGTGGAAATGTCACAGGTGCAGAGAGAGGTAAATTGTCAGCTATAAAAAGCAACTTAGCTGCTGTGCCAGCATAATGAATGGCTTTAATAGGCTCCTTCTTTGTCGGCCATTACTTAAGAAGACAGGAAACGCATTTCACAGGCTAACACCGTGATGAAATACTAATTCAGACAGGCAGGAAGCCCACCGCCCCCTGAGGTGTCTGACTTCATGGTGATATCTTGATTTTATTTGTGCTTTGTGTTTTTAAATCAGCAAACCAAATACCTCAAACATACACGTCTCTACGTACGCTGTATGTATGTATGTCAAGTCGGTTCCATCATGAGAGTCACAGTCTGTCACAGTGCATCTTCCACAAAGACTAACACTCATGAAATATATATATATATATATGGTCCTCCCCTGCCTTGAGTAGGATTTAGAAAAATGAAATGTTCAGGACCTTGTTTACATACAAACATCTGACAGAAATGTATGTTTCTGAAATGAGGGATCAAATGTTTAGACAGGTAATAGATGAACATCTAATATGTCCATATTGCCCCTATATGGGTACTGAATTACAGTTGTGATTGATCAAGACCAAAGAAATCAGTAGCAGCTAACTGGAGGCTAATCAGAGAGCCGGTCTGTGTTCTGGGTCCATTTGTAAAACCCTCGGCTAAAAGAAATGGTGAGCGGTGGCAGCCTCGCGCCTGGAGAAACCTACCTGCAACCTGAAAGTCATTGGCTTGAATCCCTGGAAGAGCCAAGTGTTGATTGTGAATCAGAAACACTCTTCCCTACCTGAGGAACACCTGAGGTGCCCTTGACCAACTTTGTCTGTATCCTGGTCCAGGACGGAGTGAGGCACTGACGGCGATGGGTCGGATCGCGGATATGGGCTGGGGGGTCATTTTTACGAATGAACCGGTGCTGAACCGATTCACTACTGTTGAATCGAGTTAGTTACAAGAATCAAAATGTCTTCTCACCATGAGGCACCAACGCTGTCAGGGTTAGTGGTTCACTTTTTTCTTTCAGACTCACTGATATTAAAGTGGTAATCTGGGATATCCATGTTTTTTTTTATCCAGTCTCCATCTTTGTCTCTCAGCCTCACTGTGGTGTTCCTCACTGTGGTGTTCCTTACTGTGGTGTTCCTCACTGTGGTGTTCCTTACTGCTCTTCCCAGAGATCACCTGTCAATCAAACACAGTACTGTGACGTCTTTCTCCTTGGATTTTCTGTTGTATCTGTAGGTGGCGCTCTTTTCTTTGAAAAAACAGACAGTTATTTATATGAAAATGTCATGGATTAATACTTTATCTCTTTAACATAGAAAGACAACAATGTATTTGTATGTATTTTGGTGTCAAACATGGACACAGGCTTAAACAGACATTTAAAAGACACCAGCGAATTATTGATAAATAACTATTGATCCTAAAAGCTACTGAAGGTCCTCCAGACCTCCTGTCCACATGGAGGGAGGTGCAGGGTTAGGGATTTTATTCCCACTGGGGTCACCATGCGAAAAAATGGATACACTGATGGTCGTAACACGTGTAATGCCATGTGTGATGTCATGTTTTTCCTTAAAAATAGGACTTCTGCAGTGGCTGCAGCTGAACATGACTCACAGGCAAACTACCACAAACCCTCAGGAGTGTCTCTGCTGCTGCATGGCAGCGTGGCCGGGGCAATTTTCCTCTACAACTCAAAGAATGGTAGGCTGATGAGGCCAGGGAGGGAGACGGGGGATAAACAAGACAGACTGCTGGCCTGGCAGGCTAGCAACTGGATTGTTCCTCTGACTCTTCGTTCTCCAGAGCAGCTTTTTCATAGCGAGGCTGCTGAGTGGGAGTAATGATACCCTCATCGCCTCAGGAAAACTGCGTCGGTCCTCCTGGCAAACGGAGCTGAAGACGTCAGTGGCAGCCTGGAGTTTAGAAAAAGTGTGCTCCTGAAAGGTTGTTGGATCGAGTTGTGGGCCAGCTGGGAAAAAACTGGATGGGGAAAGTGAATGAGGAACAAGGTGCACTTGTTTAAGGTTACCTGGTCCCCTACCCCCAAAACAAACCCACCCTGAACACGACGGATCAACAGAGGCCCTTTACACTTTGACATGTGTCTCAACGGGCCTCATTCACAAATGTTTTCTTAAATTATTAGTAAATTTGTCGTATTTCTTTGCGTAAGAAAACACCAACGGATTCATGAAACGTTCAGGAAACCTCCATTTGTGTGAGAACAGGTGTCTATTTGATGAAGGCCAATCGTTGGTAAATTGGATGGCGTGCCTGTTGAAGCCGGTTTGCAGGTAAACGCTGTTCAACACCGTAAAAGGCTGCAGACTGAAGGGTCGTGTGGAAGTAAACCACAGAGGAAAAGAGGGAAAAGAGGAACTTGTTGGAGTCTGAAATTGAAGTGTTGCGTGCATGAGAAAAAAACAGAGTTTTCAGAAGCATCAGCAGTGGAGTCACAAGAACTGATCCAAGTAAAGCATGGCAAGAAACTATTAACGCTGTCAATGCTGTTTCAGCAGAAACACACACTTGCTGAGGTAAAAAAAAGATTGTAAAGAAGTATAGGGAGCAGTAGACGTGTATTATCAGCCACGGCAGCGCACTGAGGCGCTATCCGACATGGATCAGAGGATCAATCAATAGGAGAGACCTCACTGTCGGGTGTCCAGTCGGCATTGGAGTTGGACTCAGATCAGATCCATCATCTTCATCAGATGGTAGGACTGTGATTGTATTTGTAAGACGTCCAGTCCATGTGATCAACCAGTACAAGTCTGATCATCTTGTATTGTTATGAATGAGGACAGTTCAGCAAATACGCCATTTCAGCCTGTTAGGTCTTTTTGTTCTACAAGGCCACTGAAACATCTTGTTGTTGTTGAGGTTTGGCACTACTGGAATTAAGTTTTCGTAAAGAATAAGCCGTCCTAAGAGCCTTCCTGCATGTTTCCAACACACGTACGTTTTGATCGTACCAACAAACAAATTCAGATACGAACAAAGTGATGAATCAGACTATCTTCGTAGAAACGTTTGTACGAACGCTTTACGATCAAACCTGATCTTACTTACGTTTCGTGAATGAGGCCTACTGAGTCTACAAACTAAGGTCTGGGAAACATATTTGAAATAGGATATGTACTGTGTCATTTAGAGGTACAGCCCCTTTTATTACTGTCTTCAATCCTGTTTACTCGCATTTTGTCATTTTTAAAATATAAGCTTTACGTTGTCAAACCTAGCTTGACATGGACTGCTGTCCCGGCTAACAGAGACGCTCCAAATAAGAAGACATGGATGTGACAATAAAGTTTCATCATGTCTTTGAAGGATTGTCTCATGGCAGAGATTTCCATTTCTTCTAGACAGGAAGCAGAGCGTAACGTAATGCCCTGATATGAAAGCACTCAATAAAATAAGGATAAAACAGAAACTTTGGCAAAACCAAATCAAAGCTTCATGTTTGCTGTGGTGGATTATCGAGCTGGGGCAACTTTCAAGGTCTGTGGAAGTTGTTTTTCATACTGTACAAAAATGAACATCAAATGGTTTCTGCTGAAGGAAGGAAAACAGCCCTGATATCTCCAACTACACTGACTGTGTGCAGACAGCAGCAGGAACAATGTGAAGTCGAGGGGCAACCTAGACGATTGGCACAAACTTAAAAAACACACTGGTACTATCCTTTCACTTTTATAACGGAGAGCTCCTCAGTTCTCAAGTCCGACTGTGTCTGATTCAAACATGGATTCTCTTTCAGTGTCTCTTAAATCACCTTTTAAATGTCTGTTTTTAGCAGCAGGCTGTCGTAGGATTTGTTCCCGTTGTATTTGCCAGCGTTATTTCGTCTTTGACCCCATTTTTTTGAAAAGTGCTCCATAAATAAAGTTAATAATAATAAAGTTTATTAAGTAACACTTGACTTTCGGTGCACTGTGATTCACCACAAGCAGATTGTTGTAAGAAGGTTTTACTGCTTCTAATGGGCTTGTAATCATCAGACAAACAAAATGACATCCAGTTTAATATCATGTCATCAGCTATAAACTGTTCAACCCCTCAAGGCCCTTTATCATGCTCTGGTTATAATAACAATGTGGTTATAATGGTTTTATGATGCCTCATAATAAGTCTGTTCCATCTGTTTGAAGTGACTGACTAGTTGACATGTCTCCTCCCTCCCCCCCCCCAGCGGTGATGTCCCCCACACAGTAGCAACATCTTCCCCCATGCCCAACAGAACCAACTATTTCATCATCAGTCCCACGCCGCCGCAAGGAGTCGTTTTGCAAGGGCGGCACTTTCAGCATGCACACATGCCCTCTGCAATAAGGAAACCGGTCCAAAGGTAAGGCCCGTCAAATCAACCACCACTTCTTCATTTAGGAGTAATCTACTGGATTTTACATTGACTGTTGGAATAACCGAGATCAAGATCACGCTTTTCCAATGCCTTTTAGTTAGACCATTGACAGTACAGACAGACAGGAAGGATTGGGAGAGAGAGGTTGGTTTGTCCAGGTGAGAACAACACCGTTCACCAAATAACTGGCCGAGATGCCTGAAAACGTCTCAGTCTTCTAACAAGAGAACTGTGGTGCGCAAGGGATTATGGGTATAAGGAGACGGATGTTGACATCATGCTTGGAAAGCGTAGCATAACCAAATGAAGTGAGGGCAAACTGCCGCCTGGACTGATTCTGATGTTCAGATGTGTCTTCTTCAGACGATGGCAGGTTGCCAAAACTGTCCAATAAACAAGCTACGTGTGAGTCATGTGACTTTTATTTACAAACTTTACAAACCTGTTGGCTTATAAGGTTCAGACCAAAGAAAACCGACTGTAGTCCATCAGTGGCAGATGAGTCATAAGATGAATTATGACGGGTGAATTGATTGCATCTGTCAGACGTTATCTTGGTTTTTATCTTCAAGCAGCCTTGATCTGAAGGAAAGGTAAGACTTGGATCCGGTAGCGTGGCTCAGAATTACTTTGGTCTGGATGGTGGATGCATCTTGTATTTGTTGTCATAGCATGTTGAAGCTTTTTATAGACATAGGCTTGTGGTACTCACCTTTTGGCAGTGTGTGGTTTCCTTCCTCTTCAGATATGTTGTATCCTGAAACTGGGGCTTATAACAGGCCTGCACAATATTGGCTGCATTTACACTGCAGGCCTTCATGTTCAATTCTGGATTTCTGCTCATATCTGATTTATTTAGTTATTTATTTTTTAGATGACTGTCCATATATGACCGGCCACTTTATTAGGTACTCCTGCTCATCAACAAATAGCCTGCCCCTCCAAACAGGGACTCATGTAGCAACTATATAAAGCCTGCAGACATGGTGAAGTGGTTTAGTTTCCTGTTGGACCAAACATCAGAAAGGACAAGATGCTGATCTAAGAGACTTGGTGTGATTGTTTGTTCAGCATCTCAGAAACGGCTGAACCCTCCTGGGGTTTTCACCACTACAGTCTCTAGAGTTTACAGAGGATGGTGGAGGAACAGAAACACCTTGTCGATGAGGGAGGTCAGAGGAGGATGGGCTGACTGGTTCAAGATGCTCCAATAGCATCTTTACAACAGTGGTGAGCAGAAGGGACCTTGTTGAATCCATGCTGGAAAAATTCAGGCTGTTGGAGGCAAAATGGTCCTACCCTACTAGATAGGTGTACCTAATAAAGTGGCCTGCGAGTGTATATTCTCAGATGTGACCTATGTACAGAGTAACGATAACAAAAGACATTTCAGTTCAAATTTTGACTGAATTGAGGCGTCTCAATTCCCAAATACCAGTCAAGTTGCCTGTTTGTCTTTGCATTGTTGTCTCGTTGTCCTCCATGCTAACGCTGCTCAGCCAAGCGCCAAAAGCACGACGACTGTCTCAGGTGAATGACGAGGTTTATGTATTGTGATGGAAACACTGGCAGATTCCAATTTGAGCTTTGAGTCGCATGTAGGTTGCGTGGCTCGGGATCTGATGTTGTACCGCATATCCATGTGGTCCAGATTGGAATTGAAAAAATGTGACTCAATGCAGCTTTTTGCTATTAACACTGATTGGAAACATCAGATCTGAATCACATGTGAGGGGAAGAAAACCTGAATTCAGTTTCAAAATCCAACATTTTGCTGTCCGATTGGATAGTTACATGGCCTTGGTTTGGAAAAGCACTCTACTACTCTACTGCTACTCTACTATTTTTCATGCTGTGGTGAAGTACTCGTGGCTTAGCGCATGTGATCTCCATCACCTTGCATCCAGCAACCTTTGGCCCGGCCTTGTGGAGCGTCCTGAGGCCTGTTTGCGTTGAAACCCCCGTTGGCTGCATGTCGTAACGATGGGTGATGGTGAAATCCTGCAGTCTGATAAGAATGGCACTGTTTTCTCGCTAGCCCCTTTGATTCATTTAATCATTTTCTTTCTTTCTGGGGGTGATCAGCTGAATTTATTTGGACGTTATCATGCAGTCAGGGTGGGAAATAAACCACCAGCCACAGTCTGGGGAAGCTCTACTGTCTTAACACCCATTTTGACTGGTAGTTGTTCTGACATTTCTGCTGATGTACTTCCCACCCTCCTAGTCGGGTGTAAAACATGACTGTTGAAGTAAGTGCACTGACCAAAACCACACATTTCCCTTCCTCCAGAAACGATTTCTCCACCACACAGCAAGCCGTAGAGGTAGACAGCATCGTCCTGACCTGCCCAGAGATCCCAGGTATCGTATGCAGCTCGCTGATCACATCAATAACATTTTCACTTATTTATTTATTTTGTGCATGAGCTTTTTATTGGGAGGGAGTTGGTAATTACAGCCACATAGCTGGTGTTTTTGATGGGTACGCTGTGTTCCTCTTGCTGGGAGGAAAG
>OOFE01025554.1:1937-15858 GCA_900323365.1 Monocentris japonica | reverse complement strand
GCCTGCACACACACACACACACATACATACATACATGCATGTATGTGTGTGTGTACATGCATCTATGTGTGCATGTGTGTGTGTGTGTGTGTGTGTGTGTGTGCGTGCTGTTCCGTATGTGTTTTTGTGCGTATATTTGTGTGTGTGTGTGTTTATGTGCACGTCCGCCTGTGTGTGCTTGTGTGTGTGTGTGTGTGCAGGCCACAGCTTGTTTGTCTGGCCCCTGCAAGTTAGCCCGTCCTGCCCCTCCGCCTCCGTCTCCTCTCGTCGTTAGGCCAGCGTTGGGGAGCGAGTCGACAGATCTCCAAAGCGTGTACGGCGCGAAAAGACTCGATTACTGAGCTCCGAACACCTTACTGCTGAGAACAGTCTTTCCCACATACACATTTGATTTCTCTGCCCTGTTCACCTCTCTCTCTCTCTCTCTCTCTCTCTCTCTCTGTCCAGGCCAGCTCAGCACACAAGTTCCTCCACACTGAATCATCCGAACATCATAATACAGCCTGTGATGAATGCTAACCAGACAGCGGCTCCCGTGTTGATTAATGGAGATACTGTGCTGGTTCACAACAGCAGACCTGGCCCCTCGCAGCCGAAACCGCAGATAAACTCTTCAGTAGGTATTAATCACGGTTAACCAGGCAGCAGTTTCTTACAGGACAAATGAAGTAGCTTATTGTGGACTTATAGGTACAATGAGACCACCTACACATGCTCACACCGACGTGGGCACACAGGCACAGTGCACACACATACACACACATACAGCATTGAGACCACCTAATGCACAAGGTGATCCTTTGAAGTCGGTTTAATTATGGTCAGATGATTCGGCCCAAAACAGAAGCGGAGCGGCTGTTTTCAGTCTGCTGGACAGTCACTAACTCATTTTTGTTGCGCTTTTATCCTGAGCATGCAGCTCATTTCAAAGGCAATCATTCATTTTTATTGCATCTCTATTTTTATGGCCACGTGGCTTTCCTTATCATTTTCTGGAACAATTCAAATGGCTTCTCTGGCTGGAAAATAACAGACTCAACTTCCTTATTCTATTATCTGGAGCGCTCACGTTTACGAGAGGTCAACTTAAAAACACTGTTATCCTTTCTCAGTGTCATTGGGTCAAGCGCTAGTCTGTAATGTTTGTATTTTAGAGTATGTATATAGAAGAATTTTCAAAACAAATTGAAAACTGTCAGCCTTTTGACATGAGGCATATTGATCATTAAAGTTTGTACAAAGGTGCAAAGTGAAGTGATAATGTTATTTTGGGGTCATTAAAATCCTGTTCTCAAGTTTTGTATCTGCAATAGACACACATACATGAATGTAACTTCAGTATAAAATTGTACTGTCATTGCAAACCAACACACATCTTACAGAACCATTGCAAAGCAAACCAATATACAGTAATATGTAACTGTAAAAAGCTGCACTTTTTAAATAAACTTGCTTTGCTGTTATTGCAATTAAAACCAATCTGTGAAAAATGTGTAAAAACAAGCTACATTTGGTGAAAAAGTAAAATCAAAGGAAACGTTTTAAATCTGTCAAAGCCAATGTGTTATTTTACACTCATATATACAGTAGCTCCTTTTCCTTCAGGAGGGGAGTTTTGAAGGTCACAGCATGTAGTCATGTTTTGAGCTATCTACACTATTTATTAGGCTCCCCCCTTTGAATGACAACAAAATGGTACTCACGTTTTATGACAATGCCAAGTCAGCAGGAGGAAATGACAGCTATGTCTTCAAATAGGAGCAGAAAGGAGTGGAAAACATCATTTTGGGAAGACGAAAGACAAAGATACCATTACTCCACAGAGAGACAGAGAGAGAGAGAGAGAGAGAGAGAGAGAGAGATATCTTTAAGTGAGCAAAAAGTATATATAAGCATATACTTTACAAAAACTGCTAAAATAATTGAATTGAATCTAGACTTTTCTAGACTTTCTTTCTAGTGTCCGTACAGAGCTTTCACATATCATCAAGCTTAGTTCTAATCTAAACAATAATTACTTGCCACTGTATTTTCACTGTTGACTGTAATGTTTTCAGATTGTGTCCAGCTCAGGAGAAGTACCACTGCCATAATGGCCTCATCTGTATCCCTCTCCCTCCATCCACTAGCCATCCTTTGCCTCCTGTTCCTCATCACCTTGTGTCCTCAGGGTGTCCTCTCTATTTGTGGTTACTGAGGAGTGCACCTTCTGAGTAAAAATGGTCATGATCACAATTATTCTGGCAGCAATTGATTTATCAAAATATTTAAGTACAATACAGGCCATTAAACACAGTTCAATCAAACATATTTGATAGCAGTATTAATTTTCCACAATGTAAAGCTGATTAAATCAAACCAAATACACAGACTGCTGAACTCCAGCCTTATGTTCTGTAGTGACACACACTAACAAGCTGTGGGCAACAGCACCATCTAGTGGTTGCTATGATATACAATAAGACATGGAATTAGTGCATTCACAGGGGAAACCACTGATTGGTTCAGCTGTGCGAAAAAAAATAAAAACACAATGAACAAAAATATTTTAAAATATTGTCTAAGAATTTAATTTAGAATAAGAGAAAAGAAAAGAGAAAAGTGATTCCAGCCAACTCGGCAGGAAGCCCTTTTCACAATTAGTCACACTGTTACTGGTCAAACCCCCAGCATACCTGGTTACTGATAAGCTTTGAGCACACAACACTTCTCATGTTGATGCTCAGGTCAGCACACCCTCAGCCCCATTATGTATGTGGGCATCACTCCACCTGATATATGGAGACCTTATTTAACATGTATTGTAACAATAACAGTGAGCAATAAAATCCAAGAGGCCATGGTTGTTTTGGAAATGATTGTTGGGTGTTGTGTTGATACTACTCTTGTCCTCTACAGTAAGCGTGCAGGATGCAGGGGGCTGGAAATTGCACTTCATTCCCCTAAATTGCTAGTTGGTTTATCACAGTTAAACTAGGATCTCTTCAAATACTTTAATATCTTCAAAGTTTGATTGAAATAAAATTGTTAATAAAATAATTTTCCATTATTTACTATCAGCACTCTGTAAAAGAAAAGGGGGACCCACAATGGCTCCATTGGGAACAGTGTAATCCATAAACAAGGATAAGCATTGAAATGATACACGGCATTGTTTTTACACAAAACATTGCACGGTTTAAACAAAATCGCAGGGTGGGGCGTGTGTATGTGGGGATGATTTCAATTTCATGCAGTTGCTGATGTTGGTGCTGCGTGCAAAGTGAATTACTCTTAAACAAAAAGCAGTTGAAGTCTAAATCGTTCCTCATGCCTCAACGTGTCTCCGGACACAACAAGGATGCCACACTAAGCTAACCAGTCTGGGAAGCCTTTGACAGCTTGACAGCTAGATCTTTAAATAGGAGCAGAAAGGAGTGGAAAATCATTTCGTGAAGACAAGACACAAGTCAAGATTTCTGATTCTTCCAGAGAAGGGAAATATCTTGAGCAAAACATATACAGTATACGTATATAAGGATATGCTTTATAAAATTGCTAAAATAATTTTATTACATTCATTTCATCTTGATGTCATTGAAGAAGTGAAAATGATCTTTTTGAGACCTTTCACATCTCAAGCTTAGTTCTAACCTAAACAATAATTACTTGCCACTGTATGGACCCAGCCGGGGTTAACCCAACCATCCCACGTAGGGTTTGTATGCCTTCTCTAAGTCCTGTAAATGTTCTCCCTGGAGTGTGGTGCAAAGGGATTGTTCCATTATATCCTGTGTATTGTCAAATGTTAAGTACATTCTGTTGGGGTAAAGGTAAATAAAGACATTTTAAAAATGGTCATGATCACAATTATTCTGTCATCAATTTATTCAGCAAAATATTTAAGTACAATACAGGCCATTAAATACAGTTCCAGTTGTAGAGGGGCAAGTGAAAAGAGAACTTCCCCAGGGGATCAAATCTAGCTACCAGCTGGAAATCTGACCAGCTGTCCACTCAGACCAGCTGCAATATTTGGTTAACCAGCTTTGACCAATTTACAACCAGCTAAGGCTCAAAACTAGTCTTATCTAGATTTTACAGTTGGGATTTTCTGGGATCTACAATAGTGAGAAATAGTGAGAAATGAAAAAACATGGACAAGCAACCATATGCAGCGTACAATAGGGATGAGAAGTCAGAGTTTCATTACATGTTCAAGGATATTGTTCTAAGTACTTGATAATACACACAATACACAAACACTACTACACTCCAAGGGTTTATTTGTATATATACTCTATTGTATCACTGCTCATCGTCTTGATTTTCATCAAAATGGCACTTTGTGCTGATTAAGCTAAGGTTACATATATCCAGGTTGATTATAGAAGCTACTTACTTTTCATGATCATGATCTTATAACATACTTTATCATTTCTTACTTACCAAAATCACTGATTAAACAAAAGGGTGCAGAAATACAGTTTGATAAGATGAGAAAAACTGCATGCAAACATCTTGCCAAAGATTATTTTAGTATTTTAGTAAGTATTTCAGTATTCCTTTGTTGACATGATATATTTGCAGTTGACTTTGTTAATGAAGCCAAGGTATCATAGCCGAGATCTTTAACGATTATACGACATCCATATTGAAAATGATGCAAAGGCAATCTGATACTCACAGCCCCAATGATATACCCACTGTCACCTCTACAGCACATAGCTGCTCACCCAAATAGCACAAAGGATAGTTATATTAGATGCTGTGTGTTTGTTAAACTAGTGAAAACTAGCTTATTGCTAGTTTTGATAATATCTAACATGTATTCTAAGCTGATGACAACATCGAAGTACATGGCATCCATATTGCATGACACACACACACAGAAAAAAAGAAAAAACACATATAAGTTTAAATAGATCTCCAATCTAGATTCTAATTTCAGAAAGAGAAATCTTAATCACAAGTTAGTTCCTACAGACACACCCTAGAAAGCACCATCTACTGACCAGTAAAGGTAACTGCCGCAACATCCTAAATGAATGGAAGTCTATGAGCATGGAGCCCTGAAACAAACAAGCCGACATATAGAAGCTCTCGGTGGCGAGCTCACAAAAAAGAGAAGAAAAGGATAGTTGAATGCATCATGAAAATATTACGATTTTGCAAGAAGAGTTTGAAAGTATGTTTCACTTGTCTTTGTTATTTAGTTTTCCTATATCTTTTTATTTCTTTTGTTCATTTGTTGTAGTCGGTGTCTGATGCTCAGTATCATATTGATCTTTACTTTTTTGTAAGGGCTCAAGGATTTCCCTGATGGCCCAACATCCCATAGTTCAGTACCAGCACACTGCCATAGGGTTACGATCTGAGTTATACCGTCCAATGTTAAAATAAGCTGACACTGGCACGGTCATGTGTTTTAAGTTCATAGTATGAACATGTGCCATACTGTCTGCGTCATAGAAGGACAGCTTCTTGGAGGAGCAGTCAAGGTAAATTCCAATCTTTCGAGGTCTGCCTGTATATGTTAGCTCTCTCATATGGCTTGGATTACTGATGGTATATTTTTTGCCATCATACTTCAGGAAATTATGTTGTAGCCCTAGTTCCCAAAAAGCTCTTACTCCAACCTCCATTTCCCAGTAATGCTGCCCTGCGGTGAACTGATTGAAACTGGATGTATTATATGTAGTTTTAACATCAATTTGGGTACTTCTAAAACCTTGAGAAGAGTGCATTGTGGAGAAGGTGCTGAATCCAGAACCAAACAAAAGATTGGGTTGACATTGGCTGCATTTGGGAGAACAAAACAAACTGCGCCCGTCATCAGATACAGTTATATTTGTATTGTCTCTTTTAACTGTGAGTAGTTCTGGCCGGGGCTTGATCACCTCAAGCATCTCCTTCCACACAAAGAACTGAAGGTGACTTTCATAAGGCCCCAAAGAGAGAGCGGTACCGGCCACCTGAAGGCCTTTTGCTTTGGATGTGGATAAACACTTTGGAGACACCGTGGGGTCACCCTCAGTGCAGCTCAGTAAGAACCTCTCCAGGTCTGGAATTTCCAGAGCTGATTTAACCCTCACCTCCAGCTCTCTACTTTCAGACAAAGCCATTTCCATAGCCCTTAACGTCTCGGTCATCTTCTCTACAGCCTCTCTCTCTTTCTCCTGAAGTTGATTCCTTATTTCATCCTCCCTCTTTCTCAGAAATTGGTGCATCTCCTCAAACTGTGTGCTGATCTGGTTCATCAGCTGATGGGACTTCTCTTGGATGTTTGTTATTTCTTCCCTCTGTGTGTGGGCTAGGCTCTCTATGGCAAGGATATCACCGCAAAGCTTCTCAATACCCTTCTCTATCTCCCGCCTCCAAAATGCAGCTGCTTCTTTGATTGGTTTAAACTTGTGTCCGTCGTGCTTCTCCCCATCTCGGCATATGACGCAAGTTAACTGCTGGTCTGTCTCACAGAACAATTTCAGCTTCTCTTCGTGTTCAGGGCACAAACTCTCAGCAACCTTTAAAATAAATAAAAACCAATAAATAGCAAAATAAAAACATTATTAATAATAATGGTACAGTACAAAATGGAGATGGACAAAATGGAGGAGACAAAGGAGAATGCAGAACTGAATTCAAATGCTATTCAAAATCTAAGCAGGATCTTCTCATTGATGTCATTGCAACACTGAGCATATCCAAAAATTGCATTAAAAATACCAATAACCTACCTCTGTTTTCTTTTCCTTCTCAGCTTCTTTAGCTTTTTCAGCAAGGCTTTTCAGAATGTGGTTGGTTGGGAGGTATTTCTCCTCTGTTGGAACAGCTGTTAGACACTGTGGACACCGGTCCTGTGCACTCAGACAACTTGTAATACATTTTCTACAGAACGAGTGGCCGCAGAGAAGGCTCACCGGATCAGTGAAGATAGCCAGACAGACAGAACAAGTCAAATCCTCTGTGTAAGAAGCAGATGCCATGGCTCCTCTGTGCTTTCCCCTTGCTCTGCCAGACTGACTGAGCAACTTGTACCATCAGTTTCACTTTCCTAGAAAAGCCACACCCTATTTCTTAAAGCTATGTCACTAAGCTTCATTTCATGCCACCTTTTCTTAGCAAGATGATTACCCTTAAAGAACACACTGATCTTCCCAAATGACTCACAGTTCGCTTTTCACTTACTTACTTAAAATATGGCTTATAATCATTTATCCTACAGTATAAAACTCAGGAGAGTGGTACAGAAGTGTAACATCACACTCTAGTGGAGAGAGACTGGAACTGCAGGTAGTATGGTCGGTAGCAGACTTAATCACAACCTGGACAGTTTACTACCAAGGGACAGAGCCCCTAGTGAGGGAGTGAGGGAAGTACAGCATATATGTGATTAGGCCACTTTACTACACTTGTACTTAAGTTGTGACTTTGTGTTATTTAGGGTGCAGTAAATACATGTGGGTGTACTGTTTTGGAACATATTTAACTTAAAAACACTTAGAAAACACTTATGACCAGTGAGAGAATATAACTAAACAATCAATCCAGATGCAGGGGCCATGCTGTCTTTCCTTTCATTAATAATCAAACAGTAATCACTGTGTAATTGAACAACATTTTCATACAGTCTGAGTATTAAAATAGGATTTTGGACTAGGGATCGTGAAACAGGGCAGAATAAGGCAAATCACCCTACTAGTATCAGCAATGCTCTTTGGGCTGTAGATGAGATGCATATTTTGTGGCAAAAAGGTCCTTTTGAATCTTTGTAAATAAAGTTCAACCAATCCAAGGTGATATCTTTGGGGGGGAGTTTGTGTGGCTCCCATAAATACAGATGAGAAACCTGGTCAGTTTGGGGTTACCCATGCGGGTGACATAACGGGACCTCAGGAAGCAAGTAGTGAGTGTGAATCAGTCTGAGGAAGGTTATAAAGTCAATAATCAGTCCACTGTGAGACAAATAATATACAGATGGAGATCATTTAAAACGAAAGCAACTCCATCTAGTAGTGGATGTCCTTCAAAAATATCAGAGATCTACAAGCCTCCTTTGCTTCATCTGATGTTATTCTGCATCTGTCATAAGAACATCACTGAATAGAAATGCCATTCATTCAAGGGAAGCCAAGAAGAAACCTCTACTGTCCAAAAAGACCAAAGTTGCCCGTCTTCATCTTCAGTTTGCCAGAGACCAACTGGATAAACCTGAAGATTTCTGGAAGTCTGTTCTCTGGACAGATGAGCCCAAAATTGAACAGTTTGGTAGCAATTACAAATGCCATGTTTGGTGACAACCCAAAACTAGGAGTGTCAGTGTCCTGGTTCGGGCTGTTTTTCTTCCTCTGGGCCAGGACGACTCAACACATTTATTTATGCATGTACTCTATTTGGGATATCTTTCTTAAGATTTAGATGTTTAGAGGTTTAGATAAGGATTTTATAAGGTTACTCCTCTATAATATATCAAATGATGACCAAGCTTAAATGCATGTACAGTAGCTGTGTTTGTGTATGCATGCCCCCCTTTGTTCGAAACATCAGTTCCAATCACGATCTCTCTCTCTCTCTCACACACACACACGACATACAGGTACACAGGTATATTCGGTATATTCTCTCAATGTGAAAATAACATGGTTCAGTAGGGTCTAAACATTTGTATTGCTACCCCCACAAAATGATAAATGATATTCCACTGCAGTGATTTTATTTTTTATTCCCTGGAACTGGCATAAAAGTAAATCAAATAGGCTACATAGTGACATACGTTTGAATCCTATATTATGAACTCTGTAAAAGTTATAGCCAAGCCACACAGCAACTCACCAGTCATATTGATAACCCATCTATCAACCACCAGTTCCACTTGACTCAGCTTCAGCACAGCAATTGGTCCAGAGCTGATAGCACCATAGGGGTTGAACATTATTGGATGAGAGGATCTCCTCTGAATTCATTCAATCAGAAGTATGAGGGGTGATTAATGCCAAAGACAATCCCAATTGCAAACTTGCTTTTGTTTTCAACAAATGCCTAATTGAATTGAATTTTCTTTATAAAAAGTTTATATATATATATATATATAGTTCATACTTGGTATGATTTGTATGGTAATTTGGCAAATTCCTTCAGCTTTGGAAAATGAAATACACATCACAAATCTGTGAAGGTCTGTCAATCATTTTGAATGCTGTCACTCATTGCAAACTAGCTAACTATGGACCAAAACACATAAATCTTGTGCTCTAAAGCAGAAATAATATTTTGGAGAAAAGAAGAAGGAAGAAATGAGCTCCCTCTTTTATCCCCTTGTCTTCTATGGTAATTAGTTTCACCATATTGGTTGTCATTCAATTGATTGCTGCATTTGTTGATTGGTTGATTGTTACTTCATGGCAGACAATAGGCCTGTCATCATCATTATAAGGCTGATAGTAGGTCAGTGTTTGTTGGGGACGCTGACAGCAGCCAGCTGCACTATGCATGCGGTATTTTACCAAAAAAACCTATCTTCAGCTTAGCACCTGTTAGTCGCATTATAAACATTATAACAGGAAGCTCCATTGATAAACCTAGGAATGAAATGGTCAAAATGTACACTCAAATTGTATGAATTAGTATATCAAAATCAAATTAGGAAAAAATACAAAGCCAAAGCTGCAGCGAGTATACACTAATCTTTATGTGGTGCAATGTTTGACTGTGTTTCTAAACCTCTGCCTTAAGTGTGTGAATAACTATCAGTTCCATCACAGAAACATGAAGTTCATCACTGTCAAGTAAGTTGTTCCTTCACTTCCTCCTTTTTAAATATGAACACAACTTGACCACTTGAACTCATATCACATATTAGACAATCTTTTTACTCTCTTTAATTTTGTGTAATGTAATTTGCTAACTTTACTCCTCACTCGCCAGAGACAGATTTTATGATCAGCCTATTTAATATCCAAATTCATGTAGCCTACTTACTTCAAGCAATTTTTAACTTTCCATTTCCATGTGGCTGGATTTCCAAGCCCAAATGCTGCTCTATATATTATTCAATATTTTCAATCTTTCTATCTATTCATCTTCAATCTTTTTTTTTCAAAATGACAATCTCAGTAATCATCTTATGCTACAGTCTACGTTCCCGTTCTCAAGCTAGCAGCTGTTTCTCCTGCTTCTCTGTGGCATTAACCACCCCCCATACCAGGAGCGCTTAGCAACCGTTGGCGGTATAGTAAAAAGCACGGCTCATCAGCAGCGTTGATGTATTTATTTATGCCCTCTTTTATATCGTGTTCCGCCAGAGACGCGATACGGATGACATAACAGTATGTTAGACCGGCATAACGGGACAAATGGACCTGCATCTTAAGGTAAGCATCTTTAAATGTCACATTCATGGTGGTGGTTTGGACAGATACGCTCCTCGGTGCGGCTGCTGCCCAGTATCAGCGTGGATATCCGAGCATCCACATGTCGAGAGCCGAAATTATTGGATAAAATAGATTTCTTCTGGGATCTCCAGCGAATATGATCAGTATCAGTGCGCTGTTCGTTATTCAGAGCTGTCCTGGTCCCAGTTGATCAATGAATAAAAAGGCTCGTTGTCCAGCATCAGCATCTGGTTGTATTAATCCTTCATATACAAACGTGGAGACACAGCGAAGCTTTCAGTAATCCACGGGGCGTGTGCTGCCGTACAATGGCATTTTGTCATCATACAACGCCATTTCACAGAGCAATTTAGGCTACAGCACCGATGGAGCCAGCAGTGTCTAGCATAAGTCGATACTTGCGACAATATTTCGATTGCACAGTAACTATTTACATGGCCTTTCCGATCGATGCAGTTATATATCTTTGTATTACCAATTCCTCACCTCAGAGGAGGTATTCGCCTATAATTGACCATCATTGACCCAGCATGATGGTGTGCCACTGCCAAGGCCGGGGATGCCAGCGGCCCTGCCACGTGCCTTTGGTTTGTTTAAAAGAAAACGACAGTCACCCTCTACACCAGGACACCCCAAGGGGTCCTTGGGGGCGGAGCGGGTTTGGGAGGGGGCGATATAAGCCTGTGGTCCTCATGTACGTAGTCTACTATTACACCCTTTGTTCGCGCAGGTAATGTAGCAAAGCCGTGAATTTAGTCTTGCTTATGCTGGCACGTCCTTAAACAAGTGTTCAGGGTATCATAGGTTTCCTTCCCTCCTACCACACTATTCACTTGTCAGATAACATACGGTGTCAGTGGAAAGAAGAGAGGAAAAGGGAATGGTGTGTGAGAATTTCAGCTTCATGAGTAGGTCGGGACAGTCGAAGAAGCGAACACTGAATTTCAGTTTCAGTATCTCCCCGTTAACCACTAGGGTAGGTGTTGACAGAAACACTCGGACAGGAGTCAGTGTGGGATGCAGATGGAAAAACCACGCCTTTACCCATGAGTCAAATGGAAAGTTTGATTAAGATAGAAGCTTAAATCTGTTTCAGTCAGCAGCCCATGTTGACCTCACTTTGTGCAAAAAAAACCCCACAACATCCTGAGTTGGGTGTCAGTGTAACGGACAGGAGTTGCACCTGCATCTCCTACACGTGAAAACAAGCATCTAGCAAAATCCCCCCTCCCCTTAGTTCCTCTTTGCTTTGCGCCATAAGAGTTGAGGACAGAGTTGAAGGCAGGCCTGGATCTGATTAGGGGACAGAGTCGCCGTCCCATTCCCTCCACCTGCTCCTCATTGTTGGCCCTGGCCACGGATATTGCCTGGGTGAGGTCCAGTTGGCACACAGTAGTGGCGATAAAGTGTACCACGCCACACCATAAATGAAAAGCTTATCATCTGGCCGTTGAGTGTAGGTGTGTGTGTGTGTGTGTGTGAAAGAGAGTGTGAGGTTGTGTGTAACCTGTAGATTATTATAGTCTACATCGTGACCAAAATGTCCCCTCAGGTCAAAACAGGAAGTTGATGAGGTTAACAAGGTTCCTATTTGACCTTTATTTATCTTTGCTTCTGCTTAATGCTCCTCGTTTTCGTTTTGAGTGCATGGTAACACTAAGACGTTATCTTTCACTCTTTGCATGTGGTTATGCAGGCTCAAATGACAAATGGCTGTGTGTGTGTGTGTGTGTGTGTGCACGTCTACGTACGCTATGCTGTTATATTCTAGCCTAGTTCACAACCACGTGTGTTTTCATGCGTAACACCAGTGTGGCATGGGCTCTCAGAGCAGTGACTCAGCATTTCCTGTGTCACACAGCAGAGAGCGAGTCAGTCTATCACTTCCCCTGATCATAGGCTGAATTTCCTCTTCACTGCTCTATTTCCCAGAACCACATACTACAAGCTTTGATGTTTTCATCAGTGTTGTTGATTAGAACCTCTGAACACCTCTGATAGTGATATTTAGTCATCATAGTTGTTATTCTGTCTCTGTGGTGAACCGAGTTTAATTTGAAGATCGTCTGACCTACTTCACGGAAACAGATGGGTCCATATCAGAGAAGATCAGGAGAAAGGACTCAACAATGCTGCACACACCATGATATTTAATCTCCCCCAAATCTTAATTCAGATGCACAATGTTTAAAGCCTCCGGTCTTCATCTGGTACTCCATAGCACTTACAGGTATCATGAGTTGGAATAGGCCAAAAAGGCGCCCAAGAATTTGTCAGTGTGAAATCCTGAAGAAATGCGCACACTTCCCCAAAGCCGTAGAAAACAAAAAAATCAAATCTTTTATTTTTCCTTTCAGGTGCTCAAAAGTGCGCAGTCCTCAAGTGCTGTATAAAAGTTTTTCTTGACGTCTGTGTTCAAAGCCCTTTCACCAGCCTCATTCTGTGGGCCGGAAATGATTTGACAAACCTGTTATCGCTGGTTTTGACCTCATGTAGGACGCCGCCAGTCACAATGCCGAGCAAAGAAACAGATGAAAAGACGGTGTGTGTGACAGCACAGGCTACTGTGAACAGTGGATGAGATGATTAGTTTAGCAGGAAAGCTGCACATCTGTTTTTCCCTGTAATGACGGATCACGCGGTATTGTGAAGCCTGTAACAGACTACCTGTGACTGAGCAGAGATTAAGTGGCTTCTTTGTAAGCGCCATTTGAAACTTTCCCGTTTATATTTTGTCTGTGGGCTGAACGACTCAGCAATGCCCAATTGTCAGGAGGGACCAGCCACTGGTGCAGCGGCACTGATCGATTTGTTTAATTCTGCAAATTGGGTGGGATGGTGATTTTGGAGGTGTTGTTTTAAATTGGTTGTGTTGGCATTTTTGACAGCGACTGTTTTCTCACACAGCTGGCAAACAGCCTCTTCCAAATTTGCGGGTTCTCCCCTCTGGTTTGGCTTGAATCCAAAATGATCCCAAAACGGTGAAGTCGTGTTACGTTTTGAAACAAGCTCCAGCTCGTTTATTCTGCCCCTCTCTCTACCAAATGTAGGCTACTGTCCGTTTGCCGAATCCGGTGTCGAACTGATGCTGTAGCTGACAGCAGGCTGACAGTCCAATCCCTCCCCAAATGAACGATTGTCCAATCGTAGTTTAGCAGAACTCAGTTGGGCTTGCAGACTCCCCACATTTTGACAGGACCAACGGGACAATGTCAAGCGATTTTTTTTTTTATTTTTTTTTTTTATTTTTACCAAAACTAAATGAAAACTCCAGTGAAAACCAAACATGTATCAGTTTAATGTTATGGGCATTTCTCAAAGGTACAACACCACTTCTCATGAAACTGCCCAATTCTGTTTGGATTTTTAACGTTCGAAAGCCGACTTGACTTCGCTACTGTAAATCAATGCGGGCGGGGCGTCCTCTGATAGGATAGTTACTGTTCTGTCGCGCTACAGGGTGCACGCGGGCATTGGAAACGTGTTTGATGGATGCAAACAAAAGTGTGACCATGCTTTGACCAATCTCATAAAAAAAAAAAAAAAAAAAA
>OOFE01025545.1:0-11008 GCA_900323365.1 Monocentris japonica | reverse complement strand
TCTCGTCTTTACCAGGTGTTGTTCCACTGGTTTTTAATAGGAAAGCTAGGGCGCTTGTAACATGTCCTTATGATGAAATCACCAGTTTCATTGCGACCCAAGTCAGGACAAGCCAAAGAGCCCACGTTGCATAGTATATACGCCTGCAGCGTATCATTCGCACTGCAGAGAAGGTGATTGGCTGCAATCTGCCATCCCTCCAGGACCTGTACGCCTCCAGGACTCTGAGACGTGCAGGGAAGATTGCGATAGTCAACTTGCACATATTTCCCACTTGCACCTTATTGCACACATCTCTTGTCTTGTTATATGTCTGGTCTTTTTTTATAATTTATTATGTGAATTTGTTTATTTAGATTTTATGTTTTTGACTTGTTTCTTCTTATATTTTTGACTTGTTTTTCTTCTGTTAAATGTTGCACCATCAGACCAAGGCAAATTCCTTGTATGTGTAAACTTACTTGGCAATAAACCCCCATTCTGATTCTGATTCTGATTCTTATTCAAGAGTCTTGTACACTTATGTGTACTAACCAGCAGCAAGGGCAAATGGTTAGAAATTAATTTGTCAGGTGTTAGGAAGGAAGATATTACAATTGGTTTTGAGAGTTTTTCCTTGTCCTCTGTGAGTTTCCAAGGCTGGGGGTGTTGTGTACTAACCATTTAATGTTTTCACACTTTGGGCACTGTGAAGCCCTTTGAGACTGTAACCGTGATTAAGGGCTATACAAATAAAATGGAATTTGATTTGATTTATGAAAACGATTGATGCAAATCAAGTTGGTTGCAATTGTCTATTGTCTGGATTGTGACATAAAGCATTGTTACATCATATCCTGTCTATTGGTAAAGAATTTTTCACCAGTTTGTGGATCTGATTTAACTATACCTTTACGGTTCAGATTGTTACTTTGGGGTTATCAAGTGTGCACCTTTCATCATTGAACAAGGCCCAGAATACCTCAAGAAGGTTCAACAGTAAGTTCTGGTGTAATAGAGTTAAACACCATTAATGGAGTTGGCATGAAATAGCTCAGAAGTTCATGAAAGTCACTGTGACAACAAGACTAATGACATCTGACCATCCTAGTTTGAAACAGTCTGCTCTGCAGTCCAGAAACTCAATTGTTCCAACAATCAGAGTTTAAAGGAACTGCTGACCAACTGCCATGAAACAGGCTGCTCAGCAGTTCACCTAATTGTAGCAACAATCACAGACTACAAGTACTGCTAACCCCGCTGGCCTTAAATGGCCCGCTTAGCAGGTTAGAAAATGAATATACCAGGAGCTGAGGACTGTGTATAATAACTACATCTGCTACCTTAGTCATGATACGGATTTCCATTCTGTTGTCTTTTCTTTTCACCAGTAGAAACTGAATATTTTCTGTTCGACAAATAGAGAAAACCAGTCAAGAGCAGTCCTGGATATGACAGCCCATTGTCTAAGCCTATTTATCAAAATGGCAGGTAGATCCAGCATCCACTAAGATCCAGCACCACTAAAATAGAGCACTGACCAGAATCAGCATGCCATTAGAATAACATTATTAAGTTTCTGTACTAGTCAGCTAATGAAAGCCTAATTGAAACTTAGAAACTGCATTTTCCAGAATTTTGGAAATGGTTCTGTAATTAATATGGAGTAATGGATCAAGGTTAGGTTATTCTGGACACTAGCCAGCTTGAAATAGTCAGTTGACATGACCAGAAATAAGGGGCTCATTCACAATAGTCATTAAACTAGGGTTGAGAGGCCCATAACTTCTTTGAGGAACTTTGTTGAGATGACATCCACAGATTTGGAAGAAGATATTAAGTGAGACATAATATCAGTTAGAACCTGCAAGGAAATCGGTTAAATCAGTACTAATGCAAGGTATGAGTCCATACAAAAGAGACGATGCATTATCTTCGATCTGATATCTGATACCTGATACCATTGACCTTTTCAACCAAAAATGAATTAGCAATTTCACGTTCATCAACAGAGGAATCAGGAACCCAAGGAAACAGATATCAATAGTACTGAACAAAAATCTAGGCTTATGTTTATTTGCTGTAAATATACATAACCTTTTCACAATTGCGTACCTAACTGCACAGTTGTCAAAGTACGAACATTCGCATCAAACTTGGTGTGCTGCCTATAACCTGTTCATTGGTTCATTGTCTCTGGTTACTAATACTGGATGTGAAAGTAATACAGTTGCAGCAGATCTGGGACAGAGACAGTTTGGAAAAAGATATCAATCAAGTCAAGGTGGACAATCAAGTCATCTTTTAGTTGAACATTTTTATCGTAGGAGAAAGGCATTTTACACACAGTCTTGTGTTATAAAATTGAATAAATGGAATTAATTTAAATGTGATTTTTGAAAAAAACTTTTTTCAATGAGTAGTCAGTATGGCACCCAAGTGCTATCGTGTGACCAGCCACCACTGGTAATACTTTTCTATTTGTTGCAATGATTACATGAACTGTTTGTATTCATTTTGGTGTGTTTTGCAGATCTTAAATATACACAAGCAGAGCCACTAAAGACAGACAAATGTCTAGGAATTTTCTGAGTTTAGATTATGAGTAGTAATGCGCTAAGTGACTGAAATGTTTGATTTGTGTTTGAATGTTTTGATTGTGGTCAAATTCCTTCCTTCAGTCTCTATGCTCTACATAATTATGATGAGCAGAAGGTACCTGTATTTTTGAAGTATGTTCTAAAATACGAAGTTTGACATTACTTCTTGGCCTACCAAAGGATCGCCATCTCTAAGTGCAAAGGGGGCCCCATCATCTGCTTAATTTCAGCTTTGAAATTTCCAATTATAATTTACGGTTTTGTTGTTATCCAGAACAACTTAAAATAAATGCAGCAGTATACAAACTCTTAATTTGTAAATCCCACAATCACAAGCGGCCTGGTAAAGAACGAGTGCAACTTGTAAACTTGTAAGGATAGAGGTAAAGCACAACTAAGGGCAACGTTAAAAGCAGGTGGAGGAGATTTATGGGGACGTCTTGACCATATGAAGCGATAGTCATGTAGCAATGGTTGGATGGAAGTGTGTGTTTTAACTGTACTTGTTCTTGTTTGAAGATATATTCAAATATTGTATCTGTTATTCAGATTATAGCACATTTTACCATAAATTGTAATATTGTCAGTTTGATCATTTTCATATAAGGGACAACATTTATTATAATATTGCCAATTTCAATCACTTAACATCAACAGGGTTAAATTGTGCATATGAATTGGTGAACAGCTGCCTCATAACACCTTCTGGAACACAGCCAGCAGCAGAATGAAGGAGCCACAGATAGACAGGATGAGAACAGAGGTTAGATGATTTTTGCCTTCAAATTAAAAGCCTTGAAATGTGTCACTTTTGAAAAAAAATGCATTGGGGTGCACAGAAAATTTTGGAAAAGAACATAAATTCTGTGTTCATTTACGACATATTCCTCCTCAAATATACCATTTATTTTCACTTCGGTACTTTGTGCTACTCAAAAAAATTAAATTAAATCAATAAAGACACACATTCATTAATAAAGGTTTTATTTTGAAAACTTACCAGAACTCCTGTTTCTGTTATTCTGCCTGGGTTGACATTGGTACAAATTTGGTCACTTAACACAGAATCTTACCTGCCTAGGAAGTTTGCTATAATGCGAATAATATTCACAAATAATAACAATACTGAGTCAATTGCCCAGTTAAACATTTGTAATTGGTAGTTTAAAACTTGATCTGCATCTTCATCTACAGTAGGTAAGGAATTTACCCAACAAGCATTTGAGGGATGGCAACATGCAGGAGCCATCCAAGTTCAATGTCAACCCAAATGGGCACAAAATCTTGACAATATGATATTATGGTACAGTAAAAATTCATGTTAATACAGTATTGGAAACTGTTTTGAAGTGATAATAGAAAGATATTAATGGACAATTGCAGATGTCAACCTCAACTTTCATTTTGGTTGTATTTACACAGGATTTCAACATTGGTGCAGACCGTCCGATCAGTATCTATCAAAATGTTTACTGGGAGTTAATATTATACAAACTGTCAGTTTTGCCGTCTCTTTAAATTTGTTCATAATTTGTAGTTAACCTGAACACCGATGTTGCCAGATGGTAATTTGATGACCAACTGGTAACATTAGGTGTTGACTATGAGAGCATGTAACTACAACCTTGTGGGCTGGCAAGTCTGAAATGGGGAGTGGGGGTAATAAAATTAACTACCATTAAGATGTAGCCACAACATCGTCAGTTGATATGTCGTGAAATTACCAAAAAGTCCCAATAAGTTATGTCGCTGTTACCTAATGTGTTAGCTGGGAGCGGCTTGATTGATTATGGGAGGAAGGGAGCGATTCCTGTAGTAGCCTCAGAAGACCAAATTGGTCACTGTGTTTTGGGTGCGTCAGGGCCAGAGATAGCACATAGTGAGTGTAGAGGGAGAGGTAGCTATTTGGGGGATAGCAAGGGCTTGACCCAAGGAGTTAGGTCGCTGCTGAATAAAAGCCAGACTCAAGAGATGTTCTAGAAAGGACGCTTACAATACAGGGTTGTGGCTCCAATGTGGGCTTGACTTTCTTGTGCACTTTACCCTGTTAGCTTTGAGACGTAGCTGGCAACACTTTCCCTCTGGTGGTTTCCATGGTTCGCTTTGCCTTCATATCTATTACTTATTTAACAATTTGCATGGTCGTATGGCCTATTTATTCTGTGCACTTGTACAGCTGTTTTTTAGACTGTGAGAGACTGGTAATGGACAAGACATACCAGTAAAAGTGTTATTAAATAGAAATTGCTTGAGAAAGAGAATGGGCAGAGATGCATAAAAAGTGAGAGAGTAAAAATAGAGAGAAGAGCAGGAATGTTGGTTGTTTTGTAGGGAAGATGCCAATACAGTGACTAGCTGCAAAAAAGGAAATGTAACAGGGAACGAGGCCAGTTCCATTTATTTCATTGCCCTTGGTAGATACTTTACCATTTCACTCACTTGTGGGGCCAAGAATGAAACCATTAAACATATCCTCTGGGGGGGGTGGATCTTCATCTAGCAATAGATAAACACAATGTGATTTAACAAATAACACAAATATTTACTTTTACATGTCTTTATTGAACAAATTGTTCAAACATTAACAGATTGGATTGGAAAAAAGTATGTGAACCATGAGATTTAGTAACTGCTGGAACCTCCTTTAGCAGCAATAACCTCAACCAAATGTTTCCAACCAAATGTAACTGTTTCAGTTCATTGATATTTTTGGGATGTCTTGCATGAAGGGCTTGCTTCAGGCCATAACATTTCAATAGGGTTCAGGTCAGGACGTTGACATGGCCATTCTAAAATGCAAATGTTCCTCTATTTGGGCCATTCTATTGTAGATTTGCTTTTGTGTCTGGGGTCCATGTCATGCTATATGACACAACCTCAGTTAAGCTTCAGATCACGGACCGTTACCCTGATATTCTCCTGTAGAATCCTGTAGCTGTCCTGAGGCAGCAAAGCAGCCCCAAACCATGATGCTCCCTCCACCATGCTTCTCAGTTGAGATGAGGTTTTGCTGTTGGTATGCAGTGTTTATTTTCTTCCAAACATAGCGTTGTGCCCTTTTGCCAAAAAGTAAAATTTTTATCTCATCTGTCCACAGAACATTGTTCCAGTAGCTTTGTGGAACATCCAGGTGGTCTTGCAATGTTTTTTTTGTGGAGGGCAGTGGTTTCCTTGGTATCCTCTTATTCTTATTGTGGACTCATGGACACAGATATTAGAAAGGTCAAGTGATGCCTGCAGCTCCTTAGAGGTTACCTGAGGGTTCTTTGTCACCTCCTTGACCATTATGCAGCGTCTTCTTGCTGTGATCTTTGCTGGACATCCACTCCTAGAGTAAGTAGCAATGGCACTGAATTTTCTCCATTTGTAAACAATCTGTCTGACTGTAGACTGATGAAGGCCCAGGTCTTTGGAAATGCTTTGTAGTCTTTTCCAGTCTTATGAGACTAATACCAGGCCTACTTGTTGTAGTAATAGTAGTGGAGAGCATGAATGTAGAAACAGTTTAACAGAAAACAGGAAATGAGAAAACTAGACAACACATTTTATTAAAAAATGACCAAGCTCAAAGTGCTTCTGTATCAATGTAATGACTAAAATAGATGAGAATTTAAACAAATGCATATTGCACTAAATTGTTACCTTTAGCCTACATTTGAATAACATAACAATATTGTCCAAAGCAAAACATATATATGTTTAATTGTGTTAGATATGTGTTATATACACTCACCGGCCACTTTATTAGGTACCTGTTCTATTGCTTGTTAACACAAATAGCTCATCAGCCAATCACATGGCCGCAACTCAATGCATTTAGGCATGTAGACGTGGTCAAGACAACTTGCTGAAGTTCAAACTGAGCATCAGAATGGGGAAGAAAGGGGATTTAAGTGACTGTGAACGTGGCATGGTTGTTGGTGCCAGACGGGCTGGTCTGAGTATTTCAGAAACTGCTGATCTACTGGGATTTTCACGCACAACCATTTCTAGGGTTTACAGAGAATGGTCCGAAAAAGAGAAAATATCCAGTGAGCGGCAGTTGTGTGGACGAAAATGCCTTGTTGATGTTTCACTGAAAGGATTAATATTAACATTTTTGTCTAAATTAGACACTACTCTAACGTATAAATTGCTGGCAGGCTTTAGCCAGCCTCGGTATCTGTTGTCCTCCAACCAAATTTCCCCATTGCAACATTGCAGCATAGACTTATTCTTGATGTGTTCAGACATGCCTGGCCTGCCAAATCAGAAGCAGCAGCAACGCATTGTTGACATTGCTCAGACATTGTTGTATGACAAAAAAAAAAAAATGCTCATTCTTTCTGTCAGACAAATTTCAGAAGTGTACCCCGCTCCTCTTCATAAAGTTGATATGTATTTTTATTTTTTCTTGTTTTACATTAGAAACTACATTGGGGCCAATCTCTGGAGCAGTGTGTGTTGACAGCATTGCTCATGGATCCATTCACCTTGAGATTTTAACCAGCAACCTTTCTATAAACAGCACAGCACCCTAACCATTAGACTAGCCATGTTTATTGCAGGTACTCACTATATATGCAATAAATTTGTCGTTGTGGTCAGAAATCAATGAAATACAATGAAATCAGTGATTTCATTGTATAAACAGGAGGTGGACAATATAAGGTAAACATTTTCTGAATATAAAGTACAAGGAGTAGGGTTATCCTTTGCCGTCAGAACAGCTTCAGTCCTCCTCATACTGGTGTCATACTGCATCCTGAACTGTGTGTAGTGGGATATTGGATTTCTTCAAGAAGGAAAGCCTCCAGTTCTTTGAGGGATGAAGGAGGTGGAAATCTACTTCCCATCAAGATTCAATTATGTTTAGATCCTCTGACTAGGGAGGTCATGGAAGGCGTTTGACTTCTTCCTGCTGTTCATAAAACCACTTTTGAATTAGTTTAACTGTGGGTGTGGAGGATCATCTTGGAATAAGTGAACAGTCTTTGCACCATAGGGTGCTCCTGATCCCGTAAAATGGCCTCATTCATTGGCCATTATACAACCATGCAGATCAATCTTCAGACTTAATGATTCCCAGTAGACGGCTGCCCATACCATTACCACCATGTTTACTAGTTGGCAACAGACATTGTGGGTTGAAGAGATGGAGTGGAGGAAAAAGGCTGAAAGACAACTCATCAGACCACATTACTCTTTTCCGATGCTCGGGGCTCCAGGTTTTTATTTGAAAAGGTAATGATGTACTACACAGTACATCATGATGCAACAATCACTACATTTACATGCTGTAGTGGGACTCGCTACCTCAGGGGCCAGGGGCCAGGGACCAGTGTTGAGCGTTCACTGGCCGGCATGCTGTTTTCTTCATAAACACACAATATAAAACTCTTAACTGCAGTTCAGTCCCTAAGTCGGCACGCCTCCTGCTAGCTCTTCCAGATCAGCTCTTCCACTCCAATACCAGGTCAGCTTCCGAGTTCCAAAGCTAGCAGGACAGCTTTCCAACTGAGCCACTCAGGTCAGCACAGACCCCCGCCATCCAAAAACGATACTTGCTAGAGCCCGCCCTTCCAACTTTGATGGGTGAAAAGTGGCAGTTTTAATGACAAGTCTTATTCTATGTCGCATGTAGCGTCATTGAAATAAATAAATTACAGAAATGACTCAATAATTAAATAATTACATAAATGAATAAAACACATACATGCATTTCGTGCCACATTTAATTATTTATGCTCACATTTCATTACTATTTATTTATTGTCACATTACACAATGTATTTAATTATCTATCAATATATTTATTTATTTTAGTCCAAAATATTCCTCCATATAGAAATGCCTTAGTCAGATGTGTATCGACTTTTTGAAACTACTGCATGTCGGTCACAAAGATGATTTAATATGATTTAAGATGTCAGAAAAAAACAACTTAAATCATATTAAATCAGTCTGGGTGTAAACTGGCTACTTCAAACCATGTAAACCTTGTAATCGCAAAGATTGCCTTAAGCTGATTACGAGTAATCAAGGTATTGGTGTGCATGTAAATGTACTCAAAGCTGTGAGAATGATTTTCTCCTTGATGAAACAGTTATTATGAGGCTGTTTAAACTAGATTAGTTGCTGAAATTGTAGATGCACGTTAGCTATATTTTCTGTTTTTATTCATTTCAATGATAATTTGTCCTGTAACGTTAAGAATCAGATTATGAAAAGGATGCGCAAAAGATGTGTTAAGCGGTTTGTCAAGTCGTATTACTGATTCATTCTGATCTGGTTTGATGTTTTATGACCCTCTGTGTTAAAACAGCAAATGTCAAATGTCTTTTTGTGGTGATGTCACAATTAAATTTTTCATTAAGGATGGCAAGGCTTGTTATACATTAATTAATCATTCTCTCACAGTTGCATACTGAGTTACTGTTCTGACCTATGCTGCTCTGTAAAAAAAAAAAAACTCACTTAACATAAACCATTTCTAATGCGTTGAGAAACTACAGTATATAAAGAAGGCAACAATAGTGTAACAAGGAACTACACTATTTCTGAGAACAGATGGGCGTAATAATGAATGCAATGACACATTTCTCTCGCAAGACTGCACCAGAGGGGCATGATTTAAAGCCACAGGAAGGCAATTTCTAATGGTCTCAGATACAAGGATGTGCCTTTCAAGAATAACAGGCCACTAAATACTGACCATGAGACATCATGTCAAATACCGCTACATCTAATGTAGCAAAAAGTGACGCTTTCCCATAGATATTAAGTAATATACACTGATTGCCAGCTTCATGTGTTATGTACAAGGGTTGTATGTGAGCAGACACATGCACTTCTCTAGTTGACACAAAGCGTTAAAAAGAGAAACACTACTAGCATTGAGACCAGCATGCGTGAGTGAACATAACTACAGCCTCGGCCCCCAACAATCCGACACAAACTATTGAAATATTTTCTCCCACATAGGGCGTACAAGCCCAATAATCCAATTTCAGTCTCAGCTTTTTGACAGATTTTATCTATAATTTATTTGCGATCACACTGGTGCTATCTCACTGTTTACACGCAGCCAGTCTGTTCCACCCAACAGCCTTTACAGATACAAATAGCTTGATGTGGTATACACAGGAGTCAATGCACTTCATAAAAAGTGACATTCATAGCAGGCCAAAGGAAAAAGGCAAAAACTTTAATTTTGGGTGAAAATGAGATTTTGTCATTTTTTGTTTGACGGCATTCAGTCAGAGAAGAGGATAAGAAAAATAATCTCCCACAAAGCCAACAAGTCACTATATTTTCAAAAAAACTATTCCCAAGCTACACATTACTAACCATTTTCTATCATTTTTAATGCATGACTAATACCGAATGGTTCAATCCCATCATCGCAGATGAGTTTGTCCATCAATTCCCAATTCGGAGAGAAACCGTTTAATCAGGTACTCTTGATTCTCTCTCAGCTTGTCTTTGGATGCTGATGCTTCGTGTGGAGCCCCTCCTCCCCCCAGTCCCATCCCATCCCCCACCCGGTCCTCTCCTCCAGAGCCGCGGGCCACTGGCCTGAACCACTTCTGCAGCAGGGAAGTCAGAAGCATCGTGCAGACGTCCCTGATGTGAGCGTGACCTATTTAGAAAGCCTGCAGACCTGTCTCTCCCATTGCCTCGTCAGTGCCTCCACCTACTTCCTTTACGTACATATATTTATATATAGTAAATATATTTTTACATTCCTATATAGATTTGTACTTCTTGTATCTCCTATTTATATATACTGCACAATTTTCTATTTCTCTATACTTTCCTGTTGCAGTGTTTATACATTGCTATATTTATATATACTTATATAGCTAGTTATATTTACTTATATCCATATTTTTTTCCCATACCTCCCTCTCTGCAGTCTAAGTGTTAATGCTTTGTTGTCATTGTTTTATTATTTTTGCTTTTCTACTGTTTTTATTGCCTACTATATATTCTATGTGCATGCTCATATTGTATTCGTCTTTTTTCCCAGCTGAATCGTATTGTTTTTGCTACAGCAATGACCGAATTTCCCCATGGGGATCACTGAAGTTTCATCTAAACTTAAAACTCTGACTCAAAATACCTAGTCTGGATTTCAATCAGCTATTTCATTTACTAATCAAATCACCTGCCACTGACTCAATCAATCAATGCATTAGCACTCACAGAGGAATGAAAGTCTGGGATGATGTCAAACTCAAACCATGAGTAGCAATTTGTTTTACTAGATAGTTCTATGGATGTCAAACATCTTGTGCATTTGCTTGCTATTAGTGTTGACATCTGACAATCTGGAACTCCCTTTTATCCATTCAAGATATCTTCCAATCCTGCTTTTGTAAAACATGAGCTGGATCTCATTGAATTGAGAATTTGATTATTTAATTTTTCTTCATCACCACCATAAT
>OOFE01025538.1:3293-21216 GCA_900323365.1 Monocentris japonica | reverse complement strand
TGGAGAGCTATGCGCCCTCAACGAGAGGCTGATGGCCGAGATGAGGGAGGTGGTGAGTCGCTCCAACACTATGAGGGAGGTGAGGGCGGGGCTGGAGCCGCAGATGGGGGAGAGGGGAGTTGTGCCCCGGACACGCTCCCCTGCGGACTCGCTCAGGTGGTATGGAGGAGGAGGGGCGTCAGCTGGCAGGTGTTTGTCACGAGAGGACCTTGCTGGGGCCGCCCGGTCACTGAGCAGAGCAGCTAACCATGGCAACCCTGCCCTGACCCCCCTCGAGATACCGGGGAGGCAGAAAAGGACCTATGAGAAGGTGGACACCCTGGAGAAGAGCATCACTAGCCAGGCCAGCCTATCCTCACCAGAGACCCCTGGACCTCCCTCACAGGTAACCCCACGTTACCTTTGTGTGTGTGTGTGTGTGTGTGTGTGTGTGTGTGTGTGTGTGTGTGTGTGTGTGTGTGTGTGTGTGTGTGTTACATGACAACCTGTGGGGTGTGTGCCCATGCTCACTGTGTGTGGGCTGCTTCCCATACTACTTTCAATTGTTACATTGCTGGTAATGACAAAGTAAAGATTGTAAAAGTACGACATTGTGGCTGATCCAATATTATGATACTTTCCTGCTTGATTAAGAGCTCAACTGTGTCTATAATATTGTGTAGTCTGTTTACCTCAGTGGGTTTGTTTGGATTCATTTTTTTTAGTCTGGAAGTGCTCAGATTGCTGGTGTCTCTCCAGGACCACATTCACTGTCAGATTAGAAAAGAATTCAGCCTCACTGCGACAAATGAGGCCAAGTTATGCTTGAAAAAAGCATCTGCGTATTATGGGGATTTTTAGCTCCTACTTTTGTATTGTTCAGTGTTCAGTGTCTCCTCCTCAGACAGCTTTAACTAGAAGAATGGACAAATTGTTTGACTGAGAAGAAAAAATCCTTAGCTATGAGGGCAGAGCAGATCTTGAAAATCATGATATTTTGACTTGGCAGAGCACTGAAGTACACACAGATACACATACTGATGGACCACAGCGATGACTTGTTATCATGAGTTATTACTACAGGTGCACGTGATTTGAGTTAAGGGAACTATTTGACTCCTACAAACGGTTATATAAGCAGCATGTGGAGTCAGAGCTCAGTTCCAAGATCTGCTACTTATAATCTCCAAAGCCCTTTCAGCAACAGAATCACACTCCAAGCCTCCATACATTATGGTTTTGACTTTGGAAGCGAGCTCCGCTGCTCCGGTGCAGCTATAATAGTGAATGTTGGATTCAGCAGAGAGCTCTGGAATGGAAACCAGGGTAAAACATGATATCAGGCTGTGGGAGAAGAACAGAAGCCATTTATGGGTAACGCCTCTTACATTCCAATCTTGAATGTGGAACTGGGTATTACGCAGTGGGTGCCACTGACTATAATGGCGACAAACCCAGCATCACCTGTCACCCTCTTACCATCCTCCATCTGCCCTACACTGCAGGTACCGTATACTCATATGCCAGGGCATCAGGGGCCCATGCCAGGCCAGAGAGATTCAGGACATGGCTTCCCTCGGGCAGGAAGGAGGGCCGCTGTGGCCCATATGGCCCAGGCTTGGCAGGGAGAGGAGAAGGAAGGGGAGGAGGGTTGAGAGAAGGGTTGGTACAGAGGGTTATTGGTTCCACTGTAGCAGTAGCATATTAAACACCGGCCAAGGAGCGCTGAGTTGGGCCCCCTAAGTCTGTCCTGGAATGTTCTTCAGACCTGCTGTTATATCACACACACACACACACAGATTATGGCTTGCCGTCTAGGACCGTGTGGAATTTAACTATTCTACGTTTTCCATATTTCAGTATTTTCTTCTTATTGAAAGACCTTTGAACCATGCTGTTCAAGGGATGCATTGAAGACCAGGAACATTTTTAGGGACTTTGACACTGTTTCAGTATCCCAATCCATAGCATGACTAAATTACCACCCTGCACTGGTGCATCTGTAAGCTATATGTATAACTGTGTAATGGAACTTACTGGAAATATACCGTATACAGTTCATGTCCCTGTCCCTAGTTAAATATTCCCTTGCATTTGGTCGCATTTGATCTTCTGGAGTTGACCTCTGCCACCCATTTTAAACCATCAATCCATACGAGCATGTAGACCCTCTGCCAAAGCTGAACCACAGAGATCTGCTCATTTTGATTGAGAAACCCTAAATCTAAAGCCCAGCTTGTCTGGCACTCTCCAGCCCAACTATCACGGTCTCATTGAAAAGACATGTCAACGTGTTTTATGTTCCGATAGTAAATTTGAGCTTTGATTCTGGCTCTGGTTTTGTGTTGTTCCTGGCTGTTTGCAGAGCGTATCTGGGTTACTGGCCTTCTCTGTTAGGGGCAGTGAGAGGTTCCTTATGGCCATAAACCCCACTGTAGGGATCAGAGTGAGGTCTTGTGTGGGACTTAGCCTTAGTTGTACTGTTGGGTCTGGTGTGGGTGAGGTAAGGGCTGTTACGTCACTGTCTGGTCACCTGCTGCTGAGGCCAGGGTCCATGTGGATTTTGGGGGGATTTTCCCCCCAGTGCAATTCTTTTCCGGCTTTAGGAAATTAATGTGCCGATCCTGCAACTATTCCCCCTCGAGCCCTAGCACTGCAGAGCAGAGCATAGCAGGGGAAAGGCAGCCCAGCTTCCACCAACACATCGAAGACACTGCAGCTGCACAGACACAGTATATACCTATGCTGCACTGATGCCTCCCCCCTCTCTCTCTCCTTTCCCTCTCTCCCGTCACCTCCCTCCTCCTTTTTTGTTTGTCTAACTCTTTTTTCTTTACTTCTCTCTCCTTTCCACCTCTTCCTGCTCGTTCTCCTCCTGCAGGCGGGCACCCTAGAGTTGCAGGCTCAGTTGGAGAGCAGGAAGAAAGGTATGGTGGACGGGCGGACTGCTTCGCTGGGCCCCCACCGCCCTGCCACACATGACAACAGAGAGGGAGGTGATGGGGGAGGAGGGAGGGCAGGAGGCTCCTCCTACCAACTCTCCTACGCCACCTTGCGGCAGCCCCCACCCCCGGACATGGGCATGGAGGACTGGGCCAGCAAACACCTCAACATGCACACCCAGGGCCTGTTCCGCCGCCGCGTCTCCATTGCTAACATGCTGTCATGGAACCGCGGCTCCATCAAGAAGCCCATGCTGGTCACAAGCAACCGCGCCGTCAGGAAGGAGGCCTGTGAGATGTTCAAACTGGTGCAGGCCTACATGGGAGACCGGCCCTCGCGTCTTGACCGCCGCCACTGCGCCCTGCTCATCGTCACCAAGTGTTGGGACATGCCGGGGCTGAGGGACGAGCTGTACGTGCAGCTGGTGAGGCAGACCACTGGCAACACCAGCCCCAGGAGCTTGGCAGCAGGCTGGGAGCTGATGGCTGTCAGCTTGGCCTTCTTCGCACCCTCACCCAAGTTCCGCTGCTACCTGGAGGGCTACATCCAGAGACACACAGAGCCCACCAGCGACAAGAAACGTGAGTCTCAGACTGAACAACAGGGTGGGTCACCTTTCTCTCTTCCGTCCCTCCCTCTGTCTTGTTTTGTTTTGTCTCATTCCCAGCATCTTTGATGTGAGTCAGTAGATGTGTTTTTTTTTTTTTTTTTTTTAACTCATTTCATTTGCTTGTGGAATTCTAATCTAATATTGTCAGTTTGATATGTCCAGACTAGAAAACAAAGTCATTGTTTATGTTGAGCCTGATAATGTGATTGTAGGCCTTGTGCTTATCTGATTGACTAAGTTTTGTCCTCCACTATCGTCTCTGTTTCACAGTGACTCAGTTCATATTGGAACAGCAGGAGCTGAAGCTGAAGAAGAATTCAAAGTCCAGAAAGAAACGAAAACAAAACACAGATGAGGAAGAGGGTAAATCTCATTCTTTTACTTTCCCCTCACTGTATTATCCAAAATATTGCTTTGTAAATGTTGTATCTTCAACAGTTCACGTTTTTTTCAAGATTATCTGTTTCACAGAGCAGGAAAGGGGTAGGCGAAAGAGCCCAAACATATTTTTCTCTTCTCTTCAAAAGCTATCTTGAGTCTGTAGGCGATACAGATTGTTACAAATCAAACATATTGCTCTCTGTGGAATGACCATTTTGAGTGGGATTTGCTGTGCAACTCATCAGGTGACTGTACATGCTGATGTACTTGCAGACACAATGAATGAGTTTCACAGAAAGTAGGTCTGGAAAAAAATATGTTGGATGAGAATTTCAGAGGCTTTCTATAGACACACAATGGACTACACTGTGAATCATATTAGTGGTCGCTTGCCAGTCCCACATTGCATGTCTGTCTGTCCATTTAAAGGATGCCTACTCATTGGCACATGCCCTCATTAGGGCAGCCCACATGGCCAGCTCTGATGATGTCACCATGGAGGAACCCACAGTGGTGGTCTCACACATTGTACATCAATGACTCAGACACAGTGCTGTATGCTGAACAACTCTAACTGACTAACAGGTCAAAGGGAAAGCCTACTCCACATGTCTTACTAACTCCAAAGGTCTTTAGCCAGAGACAGGAATCATGTGTTGAGGGAAAGGCACTATTATTGCTCTCGATGAAGGCCAACCACGAGAAAATGCCTCACATCCACAAAAACAGCATAATGAGAGCTGCTGTCTGCTTGATGGATGGAAGAGCTGGAACGAAGTGCAGTGTGTCTGACCAGAGCAAGAAGCAGCTGTGAGCAGAAGGGGTGGGAGTCGCGTGTGGGAACTGGAGTCCTTTTGTCAGGCAAGACCTGGCCTGGCCTGGCCTGGGCTTGGCTTGGGTTGGAAACCGACTCTTGGGCTTGGGGCCTGGCGGGGGGGCACTGTTCTTAGCCAACACTGGGATGGGCTTAGACAAGCCTCACCGCGGAGACTTATAAACATTAACCAAGATGAGACTGAAGTTGTCTCCACAACATCCTTTCCTGTTATGTTTCCATTATGTTGTTAAGTTTAGCCTCAGCCCATATGTAGACAGGTGTCATGCCGTTCTCAGCCTGGTACAGTACACTCAAGCTGCTAATGAGCTCAGATTTCTCCTGGGCTTTGGTTGCTTGGTTGTTGTTGTTTTCATGCCATTAAACCTGATGTAAATATAGACCACCAGTAGCGTTCAACCTCACTGCAGCATGAGAAGAACAGGCCTCTTCACTCTTGCTTTTCTCCCAGTAAATGAACAGCCTGGGAAAAAACCTGTGCGCTTTCTCTAAGATCAAGGGCAAATTATTGGTATGATCTCTCTAATTAGATGTAATTATAGTCAAACTCGGTCAGATTAACAATGGTTGTGAGCATGCATGGGAGTCACCTGGTTGCTATAAATCCAGGGGCTTTGGCTCTGTGGAACATACTGGAAACAGTGGGTTTTTTTCAGCCCAGCACGAGGTTCTCCATCTGGCACCAGTTCAGGTACCTGAGACAGTGGAGATTCTGGGAACAGGAATGGACCCCATGAGTGTGATTAGAAAAGTCTGGAGAGGGGAAGTAGAGACCGTTGTTTGGGGTAAACTTGAGTTACCACAGCAATGAAGGATGGGGATGATTTGTTTTTGTGAGTGCAGACAGTGACCCGTAAATTGGGGTTTCCTGTTTGCCTTTTGTTTGAGAAACTGTCTACAGGATCCCAATTTAATTATGGGTGACAGCAGATCGGGTTCCTCCTTTATAGCTTGTGTCTCTTGAAGTGTGCGCCACCCTCCAAAAACAAAGTTGTTCCTCTAATGCACTTCACTTAAGAAATAGATCTGGGCCTACAGTAGCTACATATGGCAGGTAGCTGACAGGGAACCTCTGTGTTTCTCATTCTCTCCGGTGGCCTATATGTCTCTGTGTGCTGACTAATCACCTGAAACAGGATGTGTAGGCTGGCTCCTGTCTGTAAAGCTTTTGTTCAACAGCAGTAAATCTTCCTTCAGCTTGACAGTTCAGTCAGGCCTGCTCTAATCCCCATATGCCAGAATCACACCGTCAACATGTTTCTCCAATTACCGCCGCCTGCCTGTCATACACTATCTGACATCTGTGGGAAAAAACGCTGCTTGTCCTATTTGTGGGAAAGAATTTTAACCATGTATTATATGGTGTGTTTGGTAATGTCAGATGGATTTTACTCAGGGGTCTGTGAGGATATGGCAAGGGTGCAAGTTTTCTTTCTTGTGGGGTTGTGTTTTACTGTTCCTTAGTCCTGTATTTGTCTCCTCTCATCCAACAGGCCTGCCTATCAGTACATACGCCAAGTTCTGCTATCGGAAACTGCAGAAAGTGGCTATCACTGGAGGGAAAAAGGTGAGTTGGAAGAAATCAAAAAGGAGTTATCCATAGAAATACAAGTGGTTAAGTGGTTATATCTCATTGTACAGTACAGTCAAAACATTTAACTTCCACATGATGAATGAGGTAACGCCATGAAAGTTGTGATGCACAACTTAGTCACGTTGGACACAGTCATAGAGAGACAAAATTATAGGCACGCTGACACAGTCACAGGTAGACATAAACACAGGCCCAGTCATAGTGCCTTCCAGATGTAATCACAGATGCAGGCAGCCATAGACACAACCGTGATTAGTATCATAGACCCTGACATGCACAGGTAGTAAATCCTCTCCTCGCCTCCGCCCCAGGGTCTACGTAAGCCCACCTTGGAGGAGATCGACCACAGCAGGCGGGCCATCATCACTCCCTCCCTGTTCGGCAGTTCCCTGGAGGAGGTGATGGAGAGGCAACGTGAGCTCTTCCCAGACAGGAAACTGCCCTGGGTGCAGGTTCAGCTTTCCCAGTATGTTCTAGCTCTGGGTGGGGCCCAGACAGAGGGCATTTTCAGGTAAGACAGACCAAACTCAGCCAATTACCTGCCACGACTTGTTGCGTGAGCTAGAGGGAGTGGTGGAGTCTGTGAAACATGAAGGCGATTTTGTGCATATGTGTGTGCTGTATAGTGTGTATACAGTATATAGACCTATGTGTGTGGTCTCCTGTATCAGTATAGCTTCCTGTACACAGTACACAGGCTAGTGTTTTCAACTGTCATACAGTTTGTTTTTTGTTTCTCTAGCAAATGTAGTTCTGTAAGATTTTGATCTTATTTAGAAGATTGTTGCTTCTCACCAAACTATCACTATCTACAGTATCTCTTTGTGAAACTCCACTCCTAAGAGGGGACTTGCCATAACAGTGTGTGTCTTGTTTATCTTTATTCTGTTTTTGTTTTGCTCCAACGAAATGCAGCCAACAAAGAACAGTATATTTTCAAAGTCACCAGGCCACATTTGGAGTCAATTGGGCAGGCATGAATAATCCTTTTGCCACAGGGCATGCAGAACTTGTAATGATAGTAGCAGGGGTCCCCCTTGTGGCCGTCACGTGTAACTGACGTGCTGTGTAACGTCCTCAGGGTGCCTGGAGACATTGATGAAGTGAATGCGCTGAAGCTCCAGGTGGACCAGTGGAGGATCCCGGAGAATCTCTCAGACCCCAACGTTCCTGGTGAGGCAGACTGCACTTTGTGTGAAGCATTTGGCTCGTGTGGATCTTTGTGTGTGTGTGTGCACTCGTGTACACAGTGTATGTGTATGTACGTGTGTGCGTGTTCATGCATCTCTGCGTGTGTTTGAACATATATACTTAGACTGCCTCTGTCTCGGTCAGCCTCTCTGATGAAGCTGTGGTATCGGGAGCTGGAGGAGCCTCTCATCCCCATGAACTTCTACAAGCAGTGTGTCAGTAACTATGACGATCCAGTGGCGGCCATCGCTGTGGTGCAGTGTCTGCCTGAGCTAAACAGACTGGTGCTCTGCTACTTCATCCACTTCCTGCAGGTAACCTATACGTTCACACAGTCTTACCACTGACAGAGTTTTGCGTTATTCTCCTATTAAAAACAATGAACATGTCATCTACTGCATACTGCAACAGTTTGAATGCAGCATATGTCCCCTTACCCTAAGGGCCCGTATCCCAACGCCACCCATGGCTGCATCTTTGTTTCATGCCGCTGTCCTTGTAACCTTGTTTCTGTGTCTTTTGGTTATCTCGATTGTGAAACACCTTATACGTTTTGTTACAGAAATGTGCTACACAAATAAAGTTATTGTTATTGTGTCTACAGTACCGTAATGCTGCTAACTTATGGGCAAAATGACACAACAAACCATTTAAATACACTAGTTACATTGTACAGATATGGACACACTTTTCAGCCCTGGAAATATTAACAGTTTGAACTTTGTCTTTTAGTGGTGACCCATATATCAAAATAAGGTGAACTGAGCTCATGCCTGTACTCTTGCCTCACTGCTCTCTCCTTACATTCTGACTTTCCTCAGGTGTTTGCGCAGCCTGCCAACGTGGCTGTCACCAAGATGGATGTGAACAACCTGGCCATGGTGATGGCCCCGAACTGCCTCCGCTGCCAGTCCGACGACCCGCGGGTCATCTTCGAGAACACGCGCAAGGAGATGTCCTTCCTGAGAATGCTCATCGTTCACCTGGACACCAGTTTCGTCGAGGGGGTGGTATAGACTCTTTAAATCACAGAGCCCACCCCGTCTGCTGGATCGGCCTCCAGCATCTACAGTTACACATCTACAGAGTAATCTACAATCAGACATAAACACATTGTCAAAACCACACTGGAAGTTTGTAGGGTGAGATATGACACCCCTTACAGCAAGGAGGAGGTGATGTGTGAAGACAGTTCAGCGTTGTCTAACACTGGCGGGACAATACACACCTGAGGCTTCATCTTTTTTGATACCAAATCCACAGTGACGGCATGCGAGAGCCAAGGAGACTCATGGCAACTCTGGTCATATCGCTGGAACCGGCTTTAATGTGGTTCATTTTAATGACTGTGTTACTGTATGTGAAAACTGATTTACTCTTTCTCTTTATTTCTTACTGATTGGATAGTACTACAATTTCATTGGATAACCGGGCTGTGTAAAGTGAGACTCTTACAATATTTAGTTAACAAAATGGACACTGGCACAAGGAAGCTGTATCAGATGAACACAACCGTGATCAGTCGCCTTATTTATGTCTTCTAAAATAAGCAATGGTGATGCTTGGCCTCTTTTTTTCTGGCCAGCTGCCAGGTTTCAAGTGTGTCTGTGTGTGTGTGTGCACGAGTGTTGAGTGAAAGACACAGCCTTGATTTATTATGTACAGAAATTAAAAATATGAGGAGTATGAGAAATCTTGTAATGATGTCCTATTAATAAGCTTGCCTGTGATGTTTTCAGTAGTTTTATCGATAGCAGCCTGTCGTGGTCTCCTCATATGTTCATATTACCAGACAAGAGAAGTAGCAGTGCCGCCTCAACTATTTTGATATACTGTAAGAGCCTACATTTAAAAGCACAAACTGGAAGGACGTGTTTTTGACATTGTGCGGAAAGCTCTTTTTAACGGTTGGTGGCGAGATCAGAAGCAAGTAAACATGGAAGTGCTTTGATTTTATAACTAATAACACTGAACTGAAGCCAGAGGAGGGTGTTGTAATTACAGTTTATGTGGTTGTATGTCGTCGTTATGTGGGAGCTCGGTTATTCAACTGACAACACTCTTCTCTATTATGTGTATGTGGTCTCTCAAACTGCGGTGGTGTTCTCCTCTTTTGTTTGTGGTCTGTACTTATTTTTGGCTCAGGTCTTACGATGAAACGGGTGTTGGGTGTGATAACTGATAACCCTTGCAAATTTGATTATTCTACCACGAACCCCGCACCGAGAACGGAGTATTGTTCAACTCTCTAGCACTATGAGAATGTAGATATGGCTTTTTGTCTCCCTTCTCAGGCTTTGCCGATGTAAATAAATTGTGCTTGTAAATAGTATTAACTCTCCTTGAGTGTATTCTAGCGATCCAGGGTCAGGGTGAAGCTTTCTGTTGCTGAAAAGAGGAATAAAAGAAATGTTTGTTTTTGTAATTACAGTTCATTTCCCTGCTGTAACCGCCTGCCTTTTGAAAATAGGACTAATTCAAACCACTATCCATGTGTGTATATGTGTGTTTGCATACCTTCTTGTTATAGTATGGAATGACTGTCCATAAATAAAGGTTTGTTCAATTGTAGATTGGTTGGCTTGTGTTTCTGTTTTTTATTGAAATGTGGACAGAAGCCAAAACAAATCATGACAGAAAAACTAAATTATCACTTTGTCCAGTACAACTCTGTTCAGTAAAGGTTAAATCCCTAAACATAAAAGAGAAGAAAGAGAAATAGTGACGAGTTGAAAAGGTTTTGAGCATAATTCCAATAAAATGTAACTGCACTTTATTGAGATAAATTAATTCCAAGATGCTTTGTAAAAAAGTATATTTTTGTCTAACTACATTGAACTGGTCACATTCAATCGTGAAACCCAAAGGGAAAAAAGGGTTAATGTTGAATATTTGTGTATGAGAACACGTTATATACACAGTAACCTTTAGATTGTAGCCGGTGGCTAAAACCGGTATAAGTCTGATTTTTAAACCTTTATTTTGACATAACTTTTGGTACCTCGGTAAGGCTGACGTTCAGCCTTTCAGACGAGTCTGTCAGATCAATGCAGCTTACTGACAGATGAATTCAGTTACTGGAGGCATTTTGCCATGTTATTATCTATTATCTATTAAACCACATTGCTACTCTGGACTCACTATGACATATCACAGACAACACTGTGGGATACTCACTTTAGGGATACTTTAGGTGTTAGCCCATGTTAGCCCATGTCATTTACCAAACACACCACCACTCCTTCTTTATGTAACAAACTAGCATAACAAAATAGCTATCTCATAAACGTGCACATTTATTTTTTTAAATAATTTTAACCATTTTAGGAAAAAGTAAAAATGTGAGCCAAAGCCTTAATCACATGTACCTTAAACTATTCTTTTTTTTTAAATATGCTATTCTGTGATTGCCAAGACAGCAGAGGCAGGTCTCCCTTGTCTTCTCATACCAAGTGTGGGCATATTGCACCAACAGTCACGGTTAGATGCTTGTTTAGGAAGGAAATGCACTCACAATTTCTGGTGACGAGTAGTTTTTTGCCTACCTATGTTGAATGCACTTATTGTAAGTCGCTTTGGATAAAAGCGTCTGCTAAATGCCTGTAATGTAATGTAATGTAATGTAACATTAGATAATATTTGCCAACAGAAGTAATAACCCTTCTGTGAAGACTGAGTACTCTGCCCCTGCGGCGCTGGGCTGCTTTATCGGGCTGTGATACAGGGTCACCCAGCCACTCCCAAGCTTGGCTCCTACTTCCCTGGAAATCTTCACATCTAAACTCAAAACCTACCTGTTCTAGCAATCATATGACCATCTGATTGTCTCTCTGTTAGTGTGAGTTTACAGTGGATCGTAAACTGTCATAAACAGCGATCCGTCCTGGAGGTGGATCTGGTTTGTGGGTGCTGGACACTGGCTGATCTGATTGGATATCGAACCATTCAACTGAACTATACACAGAACTACATGGCCCGCAGTATGTTCTGTCCTGGCATCTATGCCACACCCAGCAGTCCTGGTGGGGGGGGTGCCTCTTTGAATTACCCGCCCAAGGTTTCTTCCATTCTTTCTCCTCTAGGGTTTTTTCGGGGGGTTTTTCCTTGTCTTCATAGAGCACCTCAGAGTGGTGGTGCCGGCCAGGTTAGGCTACCTTAGGCAGATTAGGTCGGCTTGCTATGTCCTCCCCTCTGTTAAGTCCTTTCAGCCCTCTTCTACATGGTACTCTGTTTTTGTATGCTTTTGTTCTGATCATATTCTGTAACATCTCATTTGTCATAATTGATTGATAATTAATAACTTGCTGTGTCATAAATCTGATTGTCTATTAGCTTGACCTAGTTAGGTCTGTAAAGTCCTTTGAGGCTTGTTTGTGATGAAGGGCTGTATAACTTGACTTGACTTGTGGCCCCTTGCCTGAGGCCAGGATGTCCCTACCAGGAGGCTCCCAGGGTCACTGAGGCTCACAAACCCTTCCACCATGATAAGGTTGCTATTTCAGGAGGCATTAAGACAAGCTCATCCAAAGTGGGCATGGGACTTTGACAAGGGTGCGCCTTGTCCCCTGTTTGTGATATTCTTGGACAAGATAACAAGGCGCAGCCAAGGTCTGGAGAGTGTCCAGTACGGTGGCATCTCTGCTGTTAGTGGATGATGTCGTCCTTCTGGTTCTGGAGGTTTGCAGCTGAGTGTGATGTGGTTGGCATGAGGATCAGCACCTTCAAATCTGAGGCCATTGTTCTCTCCTGGAAAAAGGTGGCCCGTCCCATCCAGGTGAGGGGTGAGAAGCTGTCCCAAGTGGGGGAGTTCAGGTATCTCGGGGTCAGTTAGGTGCCTTGGCTGTAGTAATGTGGGTGTAGTACCAGATGGTGGTGGTGAAGAGAGAGCTCAGCCTCCATTGACTGGTCGATCTTCGTTCCAACCCTCACCTTCGGCCATGAGCTGAAGGTAGTGACTGAAAGAATGAGATTGCGGATAGAAGCAGCTGAAATAAGGTTTCTCTGCAGGTGGCTGGCCTCACTCTTTGTGATACGGTGAGGAGCTCAGTGATACGGGGAGATCTCAGTATCGAGCCGTTGCTCCTTAACATTGAGGGCAGCCAGTGGCAGTGGTTTGGGCACCTGTTAAGGAGCGCCCCCCAGTACGACCGACTGGGAGGAGACCCAGGACAGGCTGGAGGGATTATATCTCCCAGCATGCCTGGGAGTTCCTGGGGATTCCCCAGGAGAAGCTGGAGGAAGTTGCTGGGGAAAAGGAAACCTGGGCTGCTCTGCTTGCCCTGTTGCCGCCACAACCCTGACCCAGATACGCAGCTAGAAAATGGTTGGATGGATGGAATTTCTTTAACTGATATATCATAAACATATTAGTTTTGAAAACAATCAAGTGAGCAAGATATAGTAAACAACAGCCTACTAAAACAAATCATGCCATACAGGACTAGTTAACATACCACTAACATGTAAGCACAAGCAAGAGCATCTTGTAGCATTTTGAAATACAGACAGATCACAATCAGAACTGTATAGCATTATTTTCTACCTGGACGTATAGCAGGTCTTAAGACAAGAAGGTCCAGTCACACAAAGGTAGACCCAGAAGGCCTGTGATGCTCTTTAAGGGGAAATAGAAAGGGGAAATAAACCCAAATCATAAATAAGTCTCTGGCTGTCTAAAGCCCAATTTTCTGAGTTGTTTTAGGGTTTTGGTGTAAACCAAAAAAGCAAATCTATGATTAAAAAAAGAGAATACTTTTCATTTTATTTGTAAGTCAGGTCACTTCTGAATCTGTCTCTGAGGAGCTGAGGAGGGTGGTCTGGCTTCACTGTGTTTCATCTCAGCTGGAGACACACACATTTTAAGCCTATATATACTCACAGTTATGAAATTCCTATGCATCTACCACTCCACAGGTGGAAAGGTTAGCAAACATCCTGTCATAGGATGCCTCCCTAATCCATCCCATCTGCCCAGATATTCATTTATTTGTCCATCCATACACCCCACTGCACAAAACTACCAACCGCTCATCCGTCATGCTATAGCAATCACATAACTGTCTGCCACTGAAGAAAGGCTGGGTTGGCATGTAACTATGGAAACTGTCCTGGCCAAAGGGACACATGACCGCAGGCCTTAGCCTGTGGGACTGGAACAAGTGCAAGAAGGCAACTCAGGATGAAAAAAATCCAGCCCCACACAAAAAAGACATTCAGTGAATGGTGGGATGAATATATCATTCTTAATGTTTGAATCAACCTAACTTCAGGGAGATGTTGTCAGCCATTCATTCAAATGCATGGCCTTGAACTCAAGCCTAATGTTTCCCGAATGAAAATCCCTATAATATTCCTTTAGGGCTTTATAGTGTGTCTGTGGTACTCATTAGTGAGTTTATTTGTTAGAGTGGCCTTACTTTATGGTAGGATATTTACTATATCTGCTATTGTATCACTATAATATTCCTTGAGGATACTATGTGTAGTTCATAGTTTTACTGTGATAGTTGTATAGTATCCTTCTAAAATGTATTATAGGACTACTATACAGTAGTTCTTTTTGAAAGGGTTGACTAAAGTAAAACTAATTGGACAGCAAATGTTTATTTGACCACTTTTTGTCTCAATTTGATGGACTGGTTTAAAAATATGTGAACACAGCTAGCTAATATTATACATATGCTGAATTGAGAAAGAATAAAATTACCAAAAATAATATTCCAAATTGATTTGCAGCAGAATTTAATCAATCAATTTAATCAATCACATACCCATAACTCTGAGGATGTTTAACAAAAAAAGAGGATGAACCAATCTTGTCAGCTGTCAATCCAAGGTTGTGGTAATTCAGTTCTCTAATGCTTCCCCTTATCGTACTCACTCACCTTCCCTCAGGTCAGATATCATAAAATCTGCTGATTGTAAACAACCAGTAATGTTGTGGTAAATAAAAATGGTGGGTAAACTATGCCCTTCAGTCGGTGACCTTCATAAGACATTCTAATGCCAATACATACCAAAATCAGTTAGTATACTTTCAGAAAAATCATTAATTTATGCTTTTGCTCATTCAAAGACCCTGACCCTATCCTCATAAAAAAATATGTAGTTTTGCTAGTAAATACTATTGATTATATAATTAATTTATGACGCAAAGATTTGTGTCAGCCTAAAAAGGTTGCTAAATTCAAATTCGAAAGTGAAAAAGTGAGTTTGGCGTGGTTCACTCTCCATTACATCCTGTAAACAACTGTTAGTTACAATGAATGGACGATGGGGGGAGCTATGCGCACAGTGATCTGTAAAGAGGAGAGGACGAGGGGATGGGAACCCATATGGGCTCTCTCTGACCTATTGCATCCAAATGTATCCATATCTAAGATTAGCATTGTATATCGTGGCTTCCATTTTATTATTTTTTTGGACTGAGGGTTGGTTTAAAGAGCCCTGTGGAAAAATATGGACTTGTTAGTTTATTTATCTCCATTTAAAATTGCTGCAGCCCTAAAACACATTTAACCTTTTTAAATACTCGATGAATATAAATACGACAGAAAATACCCCAAACAACACAGTGTGCAATATTGGGGTTATTACGATAAAGGTCTTTATGGTGAATTTATGAAGATTCTCGCGTGCGCATGCGTACTGCAGCGCCATACTGCCCGCGCCGGTGGTGAACGCTACGGAGAGAAATTCAACTGCGCGAGCTGGACTAGACAGACGGAGGCGGCGGTACCTGCACTTCAGGGGATTACATCGCATATTTTACACCTAACCGGACAAACAGTGACTGGGAAGCAAGGTAGGAAACCAAACCCGTTTTCCCCGTCACGTTTACGAGTTTATCACCCGTAATAGTATCGTAGTATAGGCCCGTTTGTTTGATGCATCAACAGCCTAGACTGTATGATGCCGCATGTGGCTTGGCTTTGATGACGGCTTTTTGAGTTCAAAACAAACGTGACGAAGTAGCTAATACAGTGTTGTGTTCGTGTACTTTGTGGTTCTTTTTGTTGGTGCGCTTGCGTCTTCGGTGCTTAGCTTGAGTTTATTTATTGGCTGTTTCTAGACGGTTCCGTGGTTTCTCAGTTAGGGAAGTTTAAACCTGTATTTCCCTGCCGCTCAGTTACGGCAAGGGAAAAAGTCTGAAGAAGTAGGCCTAGCAGCGAGGCCCCGGCGAGCTCTGTGAATGACAGCTCGTCGGCCAATCGGACCTGCCCGTCCCGCCCACAGCAGGCCCCATCGACCAGTTATATTCGCCTAAATCGCTGTCGTAAGTGGTGGTTCATTTCACACTACGCCCACTGGTTATAAAACACCGGACAATAAACTGTCACTACGGCGTGGAAGTGGCCAACAATAGGTTTCCTGGAAGTGCGTGAACCATTTTCTCGCTTTCATTTTTGTTGTGAAACATGTGAGATCCACGAAATGTGTTGCATGCGTGGTTTAAAAATCGCAGGGGAGGGAGGGGGTATCTTTTGTATAATTTCTAGAACACATGAGTTGAGCTGTATCATCCTGAAGTACACAGTTCTCCTGACCGTTAAGTGTCTTGAATCCTTATTTTGTGTGTTGACGATCTGCTTCCTGACACACGAATCTAGCATCCACTACCCAGCTCAGTTAGCGCCCTGCCAGGTTCGCTTTCGTTTCTCTAAAGCCACTCTGTGTAGGCCATGCAAACAAAGAATTTCCTTTCAATCAAACATTTTACTGACTTAGATATTGTTCGCCCTCGCCGTGACGCCAGATTAGACATTTTCCCGCTTCAGATAAATATTATAGAGTCATTGCCATTGTCTCCCATTGTTTCGATTCATGAAATCGCCTGACCTGAAAACACGTGGATCGCCGAGTAGTGTGGACACATCCGGTTTATAGGTCGCGTTGAAAACCAATAACGCCCAGGCTTTCTTCAATTGTTAGTTACATTACACGCAGGACTAATGTAAACTGATGCCATGTTTATTGTAAAGTTTATTATTTAATTGTATTATTATTTCTGTAAGGCTGTTTAGGGCGGGTAGGGAACAAAAGTCTGCCATCTGGATACCGGATAAGCGTGACATGACAAAAGGGGTGCTATTATCACGAGGATATTGATATTTTCCATGAAAGACATATTGAAAACAGTAAACGCTTATGCCAAGCCCTATATCAAGGACCCCAAATTATATCAGCAGTAGGCTACTGTGCCTTATTTGATGAGATTGCACCCCAATTTTCTCCATTTGAGAAGATGTATTTGTTAGTTATGATTTAGTGTAGAATTGACTTTGTCTGGAATTGCATCATTGTCTATAGGTGTACTATAGGAAGGGTGATAAAGGTGGAAACAATGGAGTGAAAGCTATGATCAAAATAGTCATCTTATATTGGGTCATTGTGGCAACCTTTAGGGAATGATGTAATGAAATTGCAATGAAATTCAACTATTTTTCATTTTGCTTGGGGCCACTGGAAACCCCTCAAGGAACCCTGGTGGTCCTCAGACCCCACTTTGGGAACCAGTGCTCTAGCAGCAAACATCACAGTGTACATTTGCTAGTAGAGCCGATTCGTACTAAGCTAGCTTTATATTGTGTTGCACAGTGTCACAACAAGCATAATCTATAGCTACATTTACACCAGCAGTACCCTATCTCAACCTACACTTCAGTAAGCACTATTCTCTGGTGCAGGTGGAGCGAGAGAAAAAAATCAGACATGCATTTTATGTTTGTTTCATTTTTTTCAACAGCTGTTTCTCTCATTTGTAGACCCACCCAACTTTCTAGTGTTCTGCTGGCAAACAGAGGGAGCTGCTTACTTGCTTTTAATCTCCACAATTACTACTCAGATGCAAAGATGGGATTTGCCATGGTCCTTGTGTAAAATAATTTATGATGATGAACTGAGATGGAGAGCTGACTGGTAGAGTGTTTGATCGATAGATCCCTTAGTCCTAGATATGGTTACATTTATTGTCATCAAGGCTAGACACAATATGACCTTTCTCAGTAGTGCTGTCAAGGCCATGTGGATGTAGTTTGGGTGTAGATTGGTCTGTTACTTGGTTAACTGTGTGTGTGTGTGTGTGTGTGTGTGTGTGTGTGTGTGTACGTATAAGCAGGAGGTGAGCTTTGATGTGTGCAGTATGAGTAAGACGCCCCCTAACAGAAGAGGGATAATATTCGAGGTTGGAGCTCAGCTAGAGGCCAGAGACAACCTCAAAAACTGGTGAGTCATGGCCCTACTTTTTCACTTTTTATCTCTGTAACGGATCCCTTCCTTCTCTCCCTCGCTTAAATTGTTATTCCCTCCACCGTTGACCTGGCTAAGCTATTTTGTATGCCAACCATACATTAAAAGATTAAGAAAAGACTCTGCACTTGGAGCATCACTC
>OOFE01025525.1:6355-26348 GCA_900323365.1 Monocentris japonica | reverse complement strand
CTGAAAGAGGCCACTGCCATCAGGGAATACCGTTGCCATGAAGGGGTGTACTTGGTCTGCAACAATGTTTAGGTAGGTGGTACGTGTCAAAGTAACATCCACATGAATGCCAGGACCCAAGGTTTCCCAGCAGAACATTGCCCAGAACATCACACTGCCTCCACCGGCTTGCCTTCTTCCTATAGTGCATCCTGGTGCCATCTCTTCCCCAGGTAAATGACACACACGCACCCGGCCGTCCACATGATGTAAAAGAAAACGTGATTCATCAGACCAGGCCACCTTCTTCCATTGCTCCATGGTCCAGTTCTGACACTCACGTGCCCATTGTAGGTGCTTTCGGCGGTGGACAGGGGTCAGCATGGGCACTCTGACCGGTCTGCGGCTACGCAGCCCCATACACAGCAAGCTGCGATGCACTGTGTGTTCTGACACCTTTCTGTCAAAGCCAGCATTAACTTTTTCAGCAATTTGTACAGTAGCTCTTCTGTGAGATCGGACCAGACGGGCTAGCCTTCGCTCCCCACACGCATCAGTGAGCCTTGGGCACCCATGACCCTGTCGCCGGTTCACCGGTTGTCCTTCCTTGGACCACTTTTGGTAGGTACTAACCACTGCATACTGGGAACACCCCACAAGACCTGCCGTTTTGGAGATGCTCTGACCCAGTCGTCTAGCCATCACAAAGTGACTGTTCACTTGCTTCCCAATATATCTCTGACAGGTGCCACTGTAACGAGATAATCAATGTTATTCACTTCACCTGTCAGTGGTTTTAATGTTGTGGCTGATCGGTGTATATGCACACAAAGACAGAGAGGAGGAAGGAAAAGAAAGACGTGGTGATGGAAAAGTTGGGTGCAGTTGGCTGAGACAAGGTTAACGCCTTTCTCCTGCACCTTAACCCCAATGACTTCCAAAGCAAAATTAAACTGAGAAAACTTCTGGAGGAGCAATCTTTGTTTTTTCATGAAGCAGTATTTAAGTCAAATTCAAGCACTTTTTAAAGCACTTTGACGGTGAATGGCGCAAGTTCGCCAGGAGCTGAGGGCCGCCGGCAATTTGTCAGGCATACCAAACCATCTTCAGTACTTTCCTTTAATTGCATCAGAAATGAATTTCACTTGATTAGGACAATTTTATTGTAATAAGGTTGTCACTTACACTCTCTCTCTCTCTCTCAGCTCTATTTGATCATCGCTGCTCATTTGAGTTGAAACACCGCTCGCCATTATTCACTTACAATTTTTGAATTGGAGGACCACATATGAATGCATCCTGCCGATCTGAGAGCGACACCACTCGCTCCGTCTTGCCCTTGAGTAAGCAGATACAGACAAGAGGGAACCGATGGCACAAAGCAGATGGAGAGGACAAAGAGCTACACTGAGCGGAGGAGAGGGACAGAAGTGTCTGCATTTATATCGTAAACTAATTGGTTTATTAAAGCAGCAGGGGAATTATTTTGGCGGTTCTAAAAATGTTGACAAACTAAAGCAGCATCAAGCATCCTAATTCATACATCATTTCCCCACCTTGAAAATGAAACGCTTGAAAATATTCAAGCCTTGCAAGCACCTATACAAATATATTACACATTGTGCTTGACAATTCTGAATGGAGTTGAGATGTATACATGTGTAGATGTATAAATGGAGTAGATATTTGGTAATATAGTGACAGAATAGTGGTAGGTAGTGGTAAGGCAGCATTAAAACAACTTTACCCAGCCTTATGATGTAGTCTATAACCTAAACTACTCCCACTTCAGCCTAAATAAGTAATTTCACATGGATTACTTGTATTTCGTTTCTTCGGTTTGATGCAGTTGGTTTCTTTGCATGAAAATGTGCACAAAGTCAAAGGGATGAATACTTTTGAGGAACTTTACTTTGCTAAATGTGGCGTTGCCCTGGCCACCAAAACAGCATTCTGGCATCTGCTTGTCTTTGGGGCTGCTGGAAAGCCAAAGTATGTCAGAGGAAAAGCTGCCTCACTAAAAAAAAAAAAAAAAAAAAAGCTAAAAATAGCTTCCTGTGTTTCAATTTCGGCAGACGTTCTATTTTTCCTTTCATTTTTTCTGCCTCTGCTTATCACTACCAAAACACCCTCCTTGTCCACGAGCATGAATGGACAGGCATGGGAGCTCTATACATTGGAGGCATGTCTTGTTTCTGCTGGGGCAGGGGAGAGGGGACCGGGTGTGAGGGAAAGTGTTGTTTGGCATGCGGCCGAGGCCCCCCCGGGGATCACTTTGTCGCTACACCTCCCCGTCCCATTGTTCTTACATAACACTGTTGTCACATGAAAACCTTGTAACTCCAATTTTAGGGATTTTCATGTTTTCACTTCAATTGCATTGCAAGGATTACATACTCATCTATGGGTCGAACAAATCCTCCAACCCTTGGGCTCATGAAGCCCTTTCAAAACTCCAAAGTGGTTGTCAAGCTAAAAACAAGGCTGTTTTTATTAGTTCCTGAAAAGTTGTTGAATCTACCTTCAACACCCAACTACTGACACCGACACACAGCTGTGTGTGTGGCTGCGGCTCTGCTTAGCCCTGCAGTCATGGCCTTTGAAGAAGCTTCCCCTGGTGCACTCTGGGCTGGGGAGCCATGGCGCCAGGAAAGCGCTGACTTGATTCAAGCCCTGGCGGTCCCCCCTCATCCCTGGGCAACTGCACAGCATGACCATCAGCTTGGCCACATGGGTGAGGGGGGGCAGCATATGCCTGCCTCCGTGTGACCGAGGGGAGTGAAGCAAGGCATAGCAGGCTTAAACTGGCTCATCGGCCTTGGCATATTGGGTGGGCACGTGCCAGTGATCCAGCCTTCCTCTCTCCCTGTCTTTCTCACTCTCTCACAAAACACACACACACAAATCCATCGAGCTACAAATCTTTGGCTTTGTTTACACCAGCTACTTGAAGGCCTACGGTACATAATCCTGAATTTGTAAATCTGTGCGCTTCAGTTTGTTGCGCAGCCCGTCTGTCTGTCTTTGGTTGACATTGTCCACTGAGCTGGACTGTGAGGTAAACAAGCATCTTAAGATAAGATGAGATAATACGTTTTGTCATCATTCAAACTCTTCCGTCAGCATTCAGTCTATGTACTCTAAGCAAACCACACAAACTGCAGCAATAGTGCCGAGTGCTGAAGAGGCTGAGGAAGACAAGCCCCGATTCAGAGCCATTTCGCTACTAATGATCCTATGATGCACAATTAAACCCTTTTGCCTAACAGGCTGGACCTCTACATCCAGTGCCCTTTTCAAAACGGCGTTTTGACAAAATGCTACTTTCAGTCTATCCCTTTCTTTGCTTCGCCATCCCTCCCCCTCTCACTCCACACTCTGTCAACCCTTTTCAGCGCTTCTCCCTCTCTGAGAGGATGTTTATGCTCCCTGTCCTCTTTCTCTCGCAGCTCTTTCTCTGTGCGGTGGGCTGATTGTATTCACCTGCCCACTGACATGATAACTACAATGGGGTGACTCACTGATGAACGGCCTGTTCTGACGACAGCAGATGATGTTGATGAAGCTTGTTGTAGGAGTAGAAAAACTACTAAGCAGGAGGACGTGACACATAATATGGTTGGAGGTTGCAGATACATCCAGTAGGAGCTAAAAAAATAAGTTGTTTAATCTAGAATTGAGTTTTAAAATATACATTTTTTCAACGCTTGAATCACGCGTCATTTTGTGATACTAGTTGAGTGATCTGCCTTATTCTGACTTGTTTCAAGGCATTGACGCTCATTTTAACATTTCTGAAAAAAGGGAAACGTCATTCACTCTCGGCTCATGCAGAGGGGGAGCTTACCTGCCCGTTGAGCTTGTGTGAGCTTGGAGTAGACCACGTCCGCGGACTCAATCAGCGTTCTGCTGGTCTGGATCATCTAGCAGACAGAGAACATGAGGTTAGGTTGCATCTCATGCGTCTCGGTGTCCAGCTGGGGTCCCCTGACACACTTCCAAGGCCAAGTCAAACAAATGGAGTGCCGTGCTTCTACGATGACCGTGAAATGAAAGGAAAAACCTTGAACAGATGCCCAGCCAAACACAGAGGAATTCCATAGAATCAGAATCGGAATCAGCTTTACTCGCCAAGTATGTGTACACATACAAGGAATTTGACTCCGGTTTCTCCATTGCTCTCATGTACTTACATAGAAATAGACACACAGCAAAAACAAGGACAACAAAGCTGAACAAGCTAGACATAAGCATAAACATTTAACCGCTATGTACAGATGTAAAATATATATAAAAAACTATGAAAATTGTGAACAATAGTGCAATGATGCAGAGCGCAAAGATGCTGAAATAAATGTGGGATGATTCTGTACAGGTTACTATATATACATGAGGTAGATGGATATGACAGGATATGAATGTATACAGTATCTACAGTATGTACAGTGTGCTTAGATTGTATTGACAAAGATGATATTTTAAAAAACTACAATACAACTACAATATAATTAAGAATAAATAGGTACAGTGGATGTTTGGTGTTACAGGGTTCTTGCACAGGGATTGTTTCTGACACTGTATGATTGATTTAAGTGTTCATCAGAGTGACGGCAATATATGTCAATAGGAAGACGAGGGAAATACCAACACAGAAAGACAGCGCAAGATGTCTTAGAGACGTCTCTCTCTCTAACCACCATTGCAACTCTAGGCCAAAAGCTGGGTGGTTACAGGTTCAGTCCCCACAACTGAACACTGAACCTGCTCGCTAATTGTAAGTTGCTCTGGATAAGAGCATGAGCCTGGGAAAAAAAGAGTGAAAAGTACAAATGATTCAAGGGCTTGAATCAAAGGCTTGGATGAAACCTCAACAATCCCATCCGAGCATATTTTTGGTGATATCAGCACAAAAATCCCAGATTTGTTGTTACAGCAGGGAAGACGTGGGTGAGAGAGGTGCACTTTTCCTATTTTCACCTCTACTTCAGAATGTGACCGGCACATTGCTGTCTAGTTTTATCCCCAAGCATCCTCCCACAGGCTGAGGCCCTGCAGCAATAAGGAGGAAGCTAATGAAGTTTCGCACCCCTGTGAGAAGAGCAGGGAGACAGGAAGTAGACGCTCATGCTCTCGTGTGTGTGTGTGTGTGTGTTTGCTATCCTTGTGAGAACCACTCCAGTCAGACCTTTGGAGCGAGGATGATTTTGTGAAGTGAGGTGATTTTGGTCCTCACTTCTCACAGTGTCAAGTGGACGGTTGACGGTGGACAAGACTTGGGGTTAAGACAGCATTAGTGGTGAGGGTTAAAGGAAAATGACACCCTTGGATGCTCTTATACCCCTTTTACACCGGAGCAACGACCCGGGTTATTCCCAAGTCAGGCATTGGTCAACATGGGTTATCAGACCTGGGTCTGCGACCCTGCAGCTAGGCTGTGTGAACTGGGGGACCCGGGTTAGGCAGTTGACGGGAACCTCATTGGTTACGATCAGAAGAGCATTATATGCAAGCCAGTTAACAACAAGGACCGTTTCAACAACGAACAAAGGACAACGGAGAATTGGAAAGATTCCGAAATCAGAGACCTTCTGACCATTCGTGGGGAAGAACAAATAAAGTGCCAAATTACCGGGACATCAAAATGGCCTGGGACGACCTGGGATAAACCCGGGACAGTAGTGTGGTTTGAATGGGTCCAACGCAGGAATGACCTGTGTAAAACCCAGGAGCTGTGTGTGAAAGGGGCATTACACTGTTATATGTCATCAACCTGCAATGTTGAATTCATTCAGAGAGTTACTTTGTGATGAAATGTTGTAATTTACTGTAGCACCAGCCATTTTCCAATCACCGGCTCACAGCTGGAATACACCCTCCTGGTGGTGCCGGAGATCGAACCAGCGACCCTCCGGTGATGGGTCGGTCTCTCTGACCGCTAGGCCAACCTGCCGCCACTATATTCATAGTGATAGTGATGGTGAGAGTTTCCAGAACACAGCATGTCTTGTGGCTGCATTGCATTACGTTCTATTGAGGCTGCTGAGAAAAATTGGTGTCTCCTCTTCTTCTATGATGGAAAACCAGACGTTTACCGTTGATATTTTAGGTAGCTGTTTTTTTTTAACTGTGTTAAAGTGTTTTAGGGTGTCTTTTTCCTTTAAGGGAAGGAAATGGAAGATCCTCACAAGTACAGTAAGACAAAATTATCTGTGTGTGTGTGTGTGTGTGAGTGTGTACGTATGGGCAGGACCGGCCTGAGCTTAGGGAGGCTGACCACAGAGTTCCAGTGTGCTGATGCTTCGTTCAGCCGAGGGTTTACAACGCCTCGCTGACTGCAGCCCACATTGGGGTGACTGAGGACACACACTGCAGACTGATATTCTACAGTAAACTGCCTAATGTTGGCAGTCATGCACCCATGAAGTCTCACACACACACAAGCGCACACACACGCACACACTGGATCCTCTGTTCTTGGCAAGTGGGGAGTGTGCCAGCAGACCAATCTTTGGGAAGCAAACACAAATACTCAGCTGACTGACCCAAGCCTCAGGACAAGGCTATAGGTTGTATATCATTTTCTTAGCTCCTCAGACTTCTGATGTAATACAACATTCAGGACCCGTCCTCCCATGACGTCACGAGGGGATGCTGGGGTTCACCAGAGGCTTCCAATAAATAAGAAATTATAAATAATAAAATAAACAGATAAATATCCAATACAATAGCCTGATAAGGGAAAAAACATTTGGGGTCAAAGTTCACCGTTTTGCACATTTACACCAAACGTTGATGTTAGGTTGAGTCAAAAATGTTAAGAATAGGGGATTTTGTTTGGCCTTCAATTTTGCTAGTACCAAAATGTTTTGTGGACTGGAGCGTAAGACTTGCTCTGACAGCGCTAGGCCTGCTGGCTTGGCGTGTCTAAAAAGGGACTGTGCCAAAGTCAAGTAGTGACAAATGGAGTGTTTCTGTAAACCAGGAGGCAGGGTGAAATGGGACAATTGGGATGGGAAACTATACAACAAATAGTTCCAGCGAGACAATCTGACTGGTCAAATAGGTGCTTTGAGCCACATTTTTAAGAGCCTGTCAAACACACCTAGCTGGGCGAAAGTTCAGCAAGCTATAAGCAGGGAGCAAGTTAACCATCCTAGCTGTCGCCTGGTTTATTTATGTATGTGCGGCAGCTAGGCACTAAAGCATAGAGATCTGCACAGAGCAGGAAGTGCTTATCACAGCACTGCAGGGCAGGCTCTGTTATCACACTTAAGTGCCTGAGTGCTTTGACATTTTAACTTACTCAGTTTTTACCAGAAGTATTTTAGTGGGACTTCAATGAGAGAGTATTATCATCTCACCATAACACAGTATATAAGCTGCATTTAAGTGTGTGTGTGTGTGTGTGTGTGTGTGTCATGTAGTGTTGTCACGATGCAAGAAATTTGGCTTTGATACCACCACTAAGTTTAATCTAAAAATGTGATGTAACAACGCTACACACATGTTCACACGTTTGCCTTTGTGTGCCCATGTGTGTATTACCCTACCATGTCATAGGCATTGAGCACTTTGCGCAGTAGCTCCGGTACAGGGCCCTGAGCTTCCATGGTAGGGTAGGTCTCACTCAGGTCCACTGTCACCCTCAGGGTCCGCTCACTGTTCATCAGCCAGGTAGACACCGTCAGGATGCACTGCTTCATGTTGGCTGCGGGGGTCAGGCCGCAGAGCTCCTTGAAGGACACCATGGCGTTCTGAGAGGAAAACGCACACACATGCACAGGATAGCATTATGGGTAAGGCTTATATTACACATAGCAATACATAAACAACAAGCACCGATTCTGTACACCGCATTCACCGAAACATTTACTTCTATTCATTACATAATGCTCAATAAAGAACGGCCACGACTTGTCGAACATGATTTCCTCGAGACAAAGTTGGAAAGCAAACAGGTTAGAGAGCGGTGAAGTGTCTCAGCCTGATCCTGGATCTGCCTCTTGATGACCACGGCACCATGGTTACAAAAGGTAGAGGAATGCAATGAAAACACATACCAGACGATATTATGTGTAAAAAGTCTTCCCAGAGGTGGTGTAGTGGTTAAGACCCCCACCTCTGGAATCACAAGTACCACTGCTGGCCTGGGATCAGATCTAACTAGGCTGGCCCGGCGCTTAAAGAGAACCTTCCATAACCGAAAGGTCACAGGGTTGATCTCCACGTCAAACAGTGAGTCTCAACAGCCATTTGTCCTGTCCACCAGCAAGACACTGAACTATCCATGACATGTGAAGCCCTGTTGTCCTCTGGATCTCTGTTAGATGTCTCTGCACTGACGCTACCAAGGCAAATTCCTGTACCATTATTGTACTTGGCAATCAAAGTGATTCTGGTCCTAATGGCAAATATTACAACCACATGTTGCCGATGACCTTGAGTTAGGAGATGCAGATTGGATGAGAGGGATCTTGATACTCCCCTCAGAGCGGAGACGAGATAAGATAGCAGCGAGTGTTTGTCTTGGTGAGAGCAGAGCAAGCAGTTTCCCATAACATCGGCCTCAGTCAACAGCCCAGAGTCCCCGCAGCCAAACATCCGACCACTGGAGTACGCTCAGTCCCTCGTCCCTTTCTTTTCTTGTTTTCTCTCTCTCCTCTCTCACTTTCTCACTCTCGCTCTTTCTACCCCTATCTCTGTATTCTCTCACTACAAAAACTATAAATTAGAGTATTAAAAAAGTCCAGTAAACAGCACAGCTACTTTTATTTTTTTCTAAGTGGAGCAACGTGTCCGCGCTGCACAGAAAAAAATATCCATCTCAACAGGTCATTTAATCCAGTATTGATTGAAAAATCAAATTTTTCTTAAAACAAGCGGAGAAATTTGCCAATGGTGTGAGATAATTTCACTTCTTTCCAATGCAAGTTAACGTATTTCAAGTAATAATTCCCTTGAATCAAGCATCTTTTTCTTGAGCGGAATGGTCTGCCTTACTCTGCTTTGTTTCAAGATATTGCTAAAACAAAGAGAGTCTGCAGAGGAAAGGAGTGGAATCATAACCACTCACTTCTTCTCCCACACTCTTTACTTTTCCTGCTCTCCAGCCCATCCGGGCCAGAGGACTCACAGCATGAATATGGAATATCAGCCACCAAATCAGGCCTACTGTTTTTCACACAGCTCCCTCACCCAGCTGGCTTGGTTATATGAGAGAGAGAGAGAGAGAGAGAGGTGGTAGAAGAGAGCGAGAGAGAGAGAGAAGGAGAAGGAGAAAGAGCAATCTTGGCTGAGGGATGAAAGGCAAAGTCTCAAATTGGAAAGAGAGAGAAAGAGTGAGAGGGCAATGATGAGAAGTGATGAATGAAACAAAAGACATTAGGGAGAGCGTGAGAGAGAGACAGGGGGAGAGAGAGGTGAGAGGGAACAGGGGGCGGCGGGAAAAACAAGGGCCAGAATGAGAGAGCGGGTGAAAAACTATTTAGAGAGAGCACGCTAGAGCTGGTATTTGGGAATCAGTCCACACACACTCGCCGCTCGGCAGTGTGGGAAAGGGCTGTCTCCCTGGGCTAGACCTCCGGGCCGGCAGAAAGAGTCACCCCCCCACCTCCTCCACCCTCCGGAGGATGTGCTGTCACTGGGCCCGACCTTCCTGGAGACGGAGAGCGGGGCCAGGGGACACAGCAGGCATCTGTATGCAGAGCTGTTAACACCCTGTGGACCACCGAGCACAGCCATGGAGAAACACACTGGTGGAAGACTGGAGCAGAATAGCTGAGGGGCATTACTGTAGGATTAGACTCTGGATTAAACCCTGTGTGTGTGTGTGTGTGGGTGGGTGTGTGACCGTGTGTGTTTATGTTTTAGTGTGTGCCATTACATACACGTTGTTAGCATTATGCTTTTTATAATTACACGCATGTGTGTCTGTGTGTGCATGGGCACGGATGCATGAGTGCTTTTATTTGTTGTGCAATAAAAGCCATACTGTTTCCAGGCCACGGTGCTATAAAACCCAATGAGGGGCTTGTGTTTTTAATTACCCCCTCTCCCCCTCTTCCAACATTCCCCAAATGAGAGCTGCGTGTCCGGTTACAACATTGCTTTTGTTTCTCTCTCTCTCTTTCTCTCTCTCTCTCTCTCTCTGTCTCTCTCTCTTCCCACAGTGTGGAGTGCTAGTGAATGAGGCAGAGCCTATGCTGGCGTGTACGTCTCAGGGAACAACAAAGATGCAGGCTGGCAGCCCTCCTCTGGCTCCAGCACCACTTTGCAGGGTCCATGGGCATCAGCACCTAGGAAGGGACCTCGTTCAGTCTCCTACTCAGACATTATCAATTTGCTGCCCACATTCACATATGAAACATGGCAGCCCGCCTGTGTCTGCCCGCCTGTCAGCGTTCATGGCTCTCCCCAATGTCTTTCATAGTCAGATGTACTTTCTCTGTTATTGTTCAGAGCAGACCACCTGGTAGCGTAGTGCTCTGAGGATAAAAGGAATTTTGTTAGAGCCCGGCTTTTGACTGCAGTATTTGATATAATGTGTGTGTGTGTGTGTGTGTGTGTGTGTGTGTGTGTGCTAGTGCTGCACGACTTTCTCGGGTGGTAAGTTCATATGCCCATATATCGTGCCGGCAAGTGTGGGTACAGTAGATGTGTGCGGTGTGCATCAGTGCAATTCTTTCTTATGTTGAAGTCTAGTCTTATCTGCTGTGTGGAGTTACTGGCTGAGACTAAGGGGTCACGAGGTTCTTTATTATGACAGATCTCAGCGAAGAGGCTGCCAGCGCTGGCTTTACAAGGGGTTGATGCTCTGTGGATTGTTGCCCACAGGCCCCGCAGCTAACCTCTAGCCCTTCAGATCCAAGGCCCCAGGCACCCACACAGCTGGCCTCTACAAAGCTTTCACAGCTCTCTATTTATTACATTCAAAAAAGCAAAAGCCCGTCTTTTCAACAGGCCTTTCGTTTATCCCCTTCCGTCTGTAATTTACATTTCAAACCTGAGAGAAATGTGGTTGGGGGAGCAATGGCTGGATCCAGGTTGCTTGTCAAATAAAGAAAGAATCGTCCATCCACCTATCACAGCTTTCCATCTAGGCCTATAGATTCTGAAGCCATTTGTTACCAATGAGAGATGATTCAGAGCTGCAGAACAGATTAAAGTGTCAGCTGTGACACATGGCATGCCTCTGATTATTTCCATACTTAGCAGAAGTGATTTGATTGGAGTTCAATCATAGTTAGGATGTGTTAGATTAGTCTGAGTCAGATTTACTGGCTCGACTTCACAATAAGCCACATTTCATGTCTTGTTCATAACTGCGTCCCGTGCTGACTCACACCTGAGCAAAGATTTGGGACCTAATGATGACAAACTGTTGCAGTATCCGTGTGCCACAAAGTCAGATTATTCAAACAAGCAGCACCTTGATCACGCCAAAAAAGAAAATCTCAATCTTTCGTTTCGGCAAATAACCATCACCGTTAGTCATGTATTCACACCTTTATTTCCAATGATTTTCCGAAAATTACACTCCTCTCATCCCATTCAGGCTATAATTTACTAATGTAACTAGCTCTAAAATTACAGGATCAATTTCACCTCCGGAACACAAACATATTTCTCTCTGTATTAGGGTCTTGGGGGAGAAAATGATGTCCTATTTAAGAACGCACCGATTTCCACAACTGAAAAATGCATGACAGCATGCCACAGGATCTCTAATCACATCTCTGCTTATTGAGCTTGGTCTGGCCTTTTGTTTGCCATGCCATTAGATTGAGGTGAGAGGAGAGAGAATGGGTTCGCTACTGCAGCCTAGCTTCACATACATGCTTTGACTGAAGACAGACTGACAGACCTTGGTATTTATGACCTGCGTAATACGGAGTGCACTACATTAGCTCTCTGGAGGAACGTGTACATGCACTTGGCCTAGTTTTATGCCTCCTCAAAGAAGACTTCAACATTAATACACGTCTTCCTTCTACTGGTATAATGCCTTTCAAAGTCGTAAGAGACATGCTAGAATTTATAGCCAACAATAAGGGGCATTTCAACACATTTCTGCGAGCCTGGGGAAAATATGTTTGCCATGTTCATAAAGTGCATCTCTGCTATAGAGATAACAATAAGAGAGAAAATCTTCTTGGCACAGATTGTGCTGTCGTGCTGACACAACTACAGACGTTGGACAAAAAAAAGGAGCATTCTGCCTGATCCCTTGAACACAATGCAGTTTAAATGACTGCCAATTCCAGATTATACCAAATGGGTCTCCAATTTTAAAGCCTTCACATGAAACAGTCAGAGCGTAAGATAAAATGTATAAAGAATGACAGAAAGAAAGAATGCTTTGTAGTAAGAACAATGAGGGGGAAAGTGAGAAGCACGTAAACCTGACAATGGGCTTGATGATGCACCATGTTTTCATTTCATTATTGTTGCCAGTGTTTCTTACAGGTTGTCAGTTTACTTCCCTGGTGTTAGGGGTGGGGGGTTTTCATTTAGGGAGCACAATAACTCGTAATTTTTCAGGCACTAAAATCTTGTAAAATCTATTATAAGCTAATAGCATTGAATATTATTATTTTATTATTATTTTATGTTCTATATGAACTGTCTCTTCTTTGTTTGAGTTTATGTTGGCACAGTATCTGTGCCAACACAAACTACTGTGCCAACACAAACTCTTTGACTTGAAGGAGCACAGATGCACTGCGTCATAGGTGTAATGAATTATAGTCATTGTAGTTGACTAACACTCTTTGGGCGCTTGGCAGCATTAAATCTTGATTGTTTGAAAAATACATCGCCAGCTGCATGCATTACAGTATCCACAATGAATCCAGAACAAAAATGTACTTGGCGGGCTATTTAGGCGGACACCTAAATATTAACATTGTATGGGAAACACTGTTTTATTATTATAGTGTGCCCTTGATTCTTATCTTCATATCTTGTGATACCTTCTTGTTTTTATTGGTTTAAATTAATTTTATGATGCTTTATGATAAAAGTGCTACACAAAAAGTGTATTATTTTGAAAAAGTATTTTTACTATTTAATACACCGATCTTTTATTAAGGAAACACATTAATTCCAGAGGTAGACCAAGCGTTGTTGTTGGAGCTAAACAGCTCAGACAAGACAAGAGTCTGCCAGTCTAAACGAGACAACTGATGATGCACAGCATAGGGCATGTAAAAGGTTCGCTTCCTCTACTTATCTTACAGCTGGTAGACCAAAGAAAATGAGACAAGCTTTATGTCATATCCATCAGTCACCACAAACAAAATGACAAGAAGCAAAGAAAGGCCTCTGCTACTGATCATCATCCAAACCAACCTTCAATGGCTCATCAAGTGGAGTTTAAAGTAGCACACTATGTGCCTGGCAACCTGGCCCTCTCCCCTGGACACTAATTGTCCCCTATTAATGATTACACTAGTCATAAACCTCTTAATTGTAAAACATTGTCACTTTAGAGCGCCCCTCTTCTACAACATTAATAGAGCATAATTAACAACAAGGCTTTATCCACATCAGCAACAAACTCAAATGAACTCTAAGCCACACAAAGCTGTTTTGTTCCTATTCACTGAAGCTCAAAAGCAGACAACAGCCTGATTGCAAACGTTATTAAGAATATTGAGCCCTTGCTCTCTTTTTCAAATTGTAATTCCAACATGGGACGTGTTTTTTGTGACACAATTGTGTAATATAGCTGTAAATATTTCAATTACTACAGTAATTGATTCATACCTTCAGACATAATGGGACTGTTTCATAGTAGTTCTGGTTCTGGTAATGCGATTGGCTTTTTATTACTATTTCAAGTCTTCTTAAATGTATTATGCAGCATGCACTAATTGCTTTTCAATTAAACAATAAACTGATGACATCTCTGAAATAACTATCCAGTGTTTTACCTGCACATTCTCTCTGAGGTCTGTGGCCTCCCGGAGGGGCTGGGTGGAGGCCCTGAAGAGCTCGTCTACTACTTTTATTCCTGTGGTCTTGGTGGAGGTGTACTCCCGGGCCTTCCTGCCCTTCCTTACAGACAGACCCCTCTTATGTGCCTTGCCCCCACCCCGTCTGTTGGTGATGGCTACATGGACAAACAGGGTGGTGTTGGGCAGGAACTCTCCGGTCAGAGACTGGAGAGGGACATGTCTATAGCCTGGCTGCAGGCACTCAAACGGGATGGTGTATTGGCCGATGAACTCGTCTCCGATGTAGTCGTCATCCAGCACCACAAACCGCAGTGCTGCCAATTCAGGTAAGTTGATCTGGAATTCAAAGCTCTCATCGAAAATGGGGTTGTCACCATTCTGGGACACAGTTTTGGTCCTCTGCTCAGCACAGTCAGCTGGGATACCATGGATCTCTACATAGATGTAGGGCTCCACCACATCACCCTTGGCAGCAGAGCCACGGGGCTTGGGCAGGTTCTGCCCACTGATGACCTTGATGTGAAGGAGCTGGGCAGACACACCCGGCAGAGAGTCACGTGCGTTGGCACTGAAGTAGGACACCTCCTCCCTCATGATGGCTGGCCGCAGCACATAGCCACAGTTCCCATTCTGCCTGAACCAGCCTAGGTTGAGGTCCATCATCAACCCTGGGGTCTGGTAGTTCATGGCTACAATCTGGCAGCCACACTTCCAGAAGTCCTGGGGGTTCATGTTACTAGCGTCGATCCGCATGGGTGTGGGATATACCCTGGAGAGAAAGCGCTTGTTATAACAGACAAAATCCTCTGGGAACTCATTGGCAAACCTGTTTGCATCCACCTCGTTGAAGGAGCAAATCTCCCAGCATTTCTGGTCCCTTTTAGACATTTCAAAGTCCCTGAACTGGACTGACTTACAAAGGGACACAAGGTCAGACAGTTCCCTGCACAACCTGAGTCTCTTACAGCCCAAGCCATTCAGTTGATCCTTCTCGTCAGACCCCACTCTTCGGGACATCTCCAGACCCTCCTCCTCATCTGTCACCTCCCCCTCAGTGTCAGTGCAGCTAGGGGGTAGTCTCTTACCCTTCAGAAGGATTTTACCTTTGAGTTTTTCTGGGGAGGGAAGATAGTGTTCCTCCTTGTTGGGGGGCTCAACATACAGCTTGTCCCCAAGAATCTTCTTCATATGCTGGGCCATGACCTTCTGCTGAGGGATGCAGCAGTGGGTCACCAAGCAGAGAATTAGGGGATACTCAGAGCTCTCAAAAGCATATTGGTTTATAATGTCCAGGATCTTAGAGAAAGCTAGCTGTGAGGCTACAGAACTGCCTACATACACCACCGGTTCATTATCTGGGCCGTCCCATATGATGACCTCAAGGCTACGACAGCCCATTCTCAGAGCTCGGATGTAGCTGCTGATGTCTGAGGAGCCCCAGAAATGGTCCTCCAGGAGAGAGGCGTTATGTGAGGAGTTGATGTAGTAGTGGGACAAGGGCTGGGTCATGTCCTGGCACACACGTTTGTGCTGGGGGTCGAAGATGTGGCACTCGGAGGAGAGGAGGTAGTGTGTGAAGCCATCAATGGAGAGGTATCCCCGTTCCCTGCCTTCGGCGGATGGCTCAAACTTCTGAACAATATCCCTGCACATGTCCTCTGTCACACCCTCCACTCCCTGCTCCACCTCTACAAACAGCATTAGATCTTTACTGTCCAAGTACTCCTTGTTACTGGAGAACTGCACCAGCAGGAAGAAAATCTCTGGCCGCGTGCAGAGCTCACAATAGGCCTCCACAAATGTGTCCATGTTAATGTCCTCTCCGTATTGGTCTTTGGCCTTTTGGAGCTCCTTGAACTTCAGCTCTATCCTGGACTCTTTCATTCCAGGGTTGAGCCCTTTGATGATCTGGAAGGCCCTGAACAGATCTATGTGTCCCTCCTTTTCCATATCTGCCAGCTCAAACACTGAGCCAATCCAGGAAGTTCGCAGGCTGGGCTGGCTGGGCTCCACCATGTCCACAGTGTGCCGGCCATATGACACCAGGTACCTCAGGCCCATCACCCAGGTGCTGACAACATCTGCTGTGCTGGCCACTAAATCTAATGACTCATAGTTATCCCCGTAGATGATAGAGAAAGCGCACTCATCAGGGAACTGATCTGAGAGGCCATTGCTGCGCAGTACTGGGGTCTTCTTCCCCAGGCGTACCTCCTTAATGCTCTTGATCTCCAGTTTGGCTTTCTCTGAATCCTTCTTGGACGGCTCCCAGCGCAGCCAGTGCATATCTGGGTCCAGTAGGAAGTAGCGGTTGTACATGCGTGAGTTGGAGCGCACCTTCTTCATCTCACAGCCCTCCATCATGAAGGCCATGCAGGCAGCTGTGCTGTTAATCTTGCGATCGCTCGGCATGGAGCTGAAGGAAACTGTTTTCTTCCTCACTTGCCTCTGCTTGGAGCCATCCTGAATAGAGAAGGGGGTAGAGAAAGATATGTTGGTTACACTTTGAGTCTGAGTTCAGGGAACACAAATGCATACAACAAGACTGTTGAGCAAAGAGCAGAGGTGGCCCTTCATCACTGTGAGGCTTTACACCTAGATGGATGTGTGCACAATAAATCCTAAGTCTAAACACACTGTCATGCTGACGAAAGGTAAAGATGGAGATGATTTACCTCCCCCAGCGGTGAACTGTGCTGAGCTGCTGAACACACAGTCCTGACAGACTATATTAACCACCTGCCATCAAACGCTTGGTGTGAACCTTTGTTTTCTTTCTCTCCTCCCTCAGCTCCCAGCGGCCAGCCAACATGCTGGGGCCCATCTTTATTGAGCAGAGATGCAGTGGTGGATGGGCCACGTGATTGGCCTACTTTGACATTTGACTACTAAATTGGAAAAAACAATCTGTCTTTAAGCAGATTCAAAGCAACCCACTGTACGTTAAACAAAGACATTAGCCTCAACGATAAACACATGCCTATTTAAAATGCATATCTCCTTGTCTCATTATTCTACTCATAGTTTAAATTGCATAACATTATGTGAAGGCAGTGTAACTTCTGTGGTTTTCCCTCTAGACAAATCGTAATATAATGCATGCCACATGAGGTCTGTTTCTTTTTAAAAGAGCACTGCTTGCTGTAATGATAGGGTAAGAAACTGCAGATACGATTTTGGCTTGGCTTAAGTCTCAATGGTTTCATTTCTCAAATAAAGTTAAGGGCCTTGAAAGCAGAGTTTCACATTACCTTATAACTGTAAATGAGATTTTCTAGCTAAATATTCATCCTGTGGGCAACCTCTTATAAATTCATACATTTCCTGCCAGCAGATTCGAAAGAAACTGCAAAGTTTGTGGAACTTCAACAACTTCTATCTCTCAAGAACAACTCAATATGTAGCCTAACTCATGTGAAAATAGTAAAGCAGATGTTCCACATACCACCTGCCATGCCACGGCTGAACTTTAGCTGCTTGCAAGTCTGTGAGTCTAGCTGGCACAGAGCAGACAGACACTCAGTTCTGCCCTTCTTGCGCACAGGACTGTGGTTAGCTGAATAGCCTGGATGCAGCTGGCCTGGTTTGGGCTTGGAATACGGGCTTGTTGAATAATGCATACCACAGAGTACAGTACATTACAGTACAGTTTAAATCTGACCTAAAACTGATCCACAAATTACTGTGTTATATATTAAGGATTCTAGGGCACAAGCCACCATGACTGTCATTGTTGGAAGACAGACAAGAGACAAACTCACTTTCAAAAGGAATTTGTGACAAGTCACACGTAACACCCTATGTTAATGGTGGTAATTGATTACCTGCCAAGTCTTTAATGTGAAATAAATGTAAGCAACTGCCTTCCTCCCTCCATGGTCATTTTTTACCTCTCCTGAGGAAGAGAGGCAGAGTGTCCAAGGGTTGTAGAGGAGTGTGTCAGTCTTGCCCAGGACAGTGGCTGCCTACATGGCCTGATGGATCTCCTCAGAGCATGGTTCTGCTCCAGCATCAGTGAAACACCTAGAGCCATCCGTCTTCCACCTGACGGCCAGAGGTTAGATGATGCCCGATATCTCATCACAATTAATGAGCGCCACTTGACATGAAGCCAAGAAAACGACACAATCATCACTCTCTGGCTTTGCCCTCGTTTGATGACCTCTATCTCCTCTTTACACATAAACACTGAATACCCTCACTCCCAGTGCATAGATTTGTAATGTCACAAAGGTGCATTTAATCATACTGTACAATAGAAAATGTTTTGAAATAACTTTGAATAGAGTTACAAAGAATTCACCATGGATGAAAAGAGTAAAGATTTAGCTGGTTGGAAATTCTCAACAGTGTTCTCAGTGGTCTCACGCCCAGATGGGGCACTGTGGCCCAGTGGTGTTGGACCACCAAAGTCAAAAGGCTTGCTCACCAGGTGATAAAATAGAGCCTGGAGTCACCGGCGAAGACTGCATAAGTAGTAAAGATTCTGTGCTAAATGTAAGCGTTTATTTTCTCCCCTCTAAGAAATATTTTGGCATTGGCATGTTGTTGTTTGAGCCAGTGCCCAGAGCCATGTGCACATGGTAAAATATGAGCCAGCTCCAAGACTACGAAGGCAAGGAGGGTAAAGTCTGTTGGTTCAGCTGGAGGAAAACACTATTTCAATTCTCTCACAGAGTTAATCTAGGGGTATAGAGAACATGCCAACCACTTCACACGGCAAGAGACAGACAGACCACTGCATCGCTGCCCACCCTAGCCCTGTCTACCACAGCCGCTCCTAAATATCATGCTCCCCCCCCGCCCACCGTAGTGCTTATATAGATGGTGATGAATCTGGAGGCCATAATCATGAGATCACATTTCAACCCCCATCCTGTGCTATTTAACCTCATTGGCCGCCTCATTGTCCCACCCCTTTTGCCTAAAACTACAGTCAACAGCTCTGCCGATGATCAGAAAGTCTATTTCAAAAGCGGTCCAGAAAGAGAGCTGGTCTTTCCTCGGCTTTGCACTTCAGAAGCTGTTTACAGAATCAGCTAGATGGAGATCTACCAGGGTTTTGGGGACATGTGAAGAAAGCTCTGTGAGACAGAGAGCAGATTGAAAGAGCGGGAGGAGGGGGAGATAGCAGGAGGGGCTCTGGTTCGGTGTGATTGTTTCCAGGCCTTCTTTGGGGAAATGCCGTGGCCTCAGAAGGTCAAAGGCTGTGAGGGTAATCTTTGTGTTTTATTAGCATGCTGTTATAATTAGCCGAAGAGCCCAGCAGGACAACAAGCTGTTACCCTTAGATCTGGCCCCTCAATCAAAACCAAGCAGGCGCACAGGCATAAGATGTGTGCATCTGCAAGTCTGGATCATTTCCATCACTACTGAACCCAAATTCCATTCATTGATTTTAAACTGGGATGGTGACCTACAGTTATAGGATTAATCATTCCACTGGTCAATGCTATTGGTCCTGAGGGGTAAGAAAGGTCAGGGCAAATAAACAAGCCATTATCAGTCTTCATTTCCGGCATTTACTGCCATTGTTCTTTTTCCCTGCCTCTCACACTCCATCCTGAATTAATTTCTCTCTGTCTCTTCGCTACACACAGCTCCTCTCTTTTTCCCCCCTTGATCAACTGCACTCCTATTGCACTCGCTCACCATTTTCTCTTTGCCTTAGGGATCTTTCCTGCTAGGGATGTCAGTTTTTCTTTGTGTGTGTCAGTGTGTGAGTGTGAGTGCTTCTGGCTTGACTGCCTGTTGCTGCTGATGGCTGCTGTTGCCGGGGTAATAGGGGGTATTTTGGTAACCCTCCCCTCCTCCCCCACCCTCTTCTGTGGTGGCGCCGGCCTCCCCGGGCAGGGTCAAACACTCCCTGATGGAAGGGTGAAGCTGATGGGGACAGGCAGGCTGTGAGACAGGCCGCCTACGTCCTGTGAAGGCCAGCGGCGTGTCACGCTGACTCTCCTCCCATCAAGCCTGTCACACCCTGACGCTAGGCCCCCGTAAGCAGTACGACATGAGGAACTGAACTCCGGGGAGGTAATTAGTGTGACACATGTTCT
>OOFE01025518.1:5561-15732 GCA_900323365.1 Monocentris japonica | reverse complement strand
AATCAGAATCAGCTTTATTCGCCAAGTATGTGTACACATACAAGGAATTTTCATTTCCGGTTTTTCCAGTGCTCTCTAGTACTTACATAGAATAGACATACAGCAAAAACAAGGACAACAAAGCTGAACAAGCTAGACATAAACATAAACATTTAACTGCTATGTACAGATGTAAAATATATATTAAAAAAACTATGAAAATTTTGAACAAGACGAGAGTGCAATGATGCAGAGCTATTGTATTGTAAAAGAGGCAACCAGACGGCCTTTAGTGTATTGTATTGTCTTGCCGAGACAAGACAATCTTGCCTCGGCCAACTATATAATTTCCTACAATAGCTTGGTTGGCAGGTTGGCCTAGCGGTTAGAGAGACCGACCCATCACCGGAGGGTCGCTGGTTCGATCCCCGGCACCACCAGGAGGGTGCATTCCAGCTGTGCGCTGGTGATTGAAAAATGACTGGTGCCACAGCTACAGTGCCCACCAACACTGCCGAAGTGCCCTTGAGCAAGGCACTTAACCCCAAACTGCTCCAGGTGCGCTGTCCAGTAGCTGCTGCCTGCACTGTCCTCTGACCTGGAAAAGTGCATGTGTGTGGGGTGATGTGTGTGTATCTAGTCAGAGGTACGCGAAGAAACAAATTCACTGCATGCATACGTGTGTTAGTGCCAAATAAAGTTGATTCATTCATCAACCGGAAGAACTTCTATCACAGTGGACAAACCACTGTATTGGTCTAACCTAGTGTATGAGAAATCTCTGCCCACATGATGATATTCAGTGTTAATCCTCTTAAAACGAGAGAGTTCACTAGTTCATCACCTCGGCATGGTGACGACATGTCCAAAAAGTGCCATTTGGAAGCCATAGACATGTGAGTGTGTGTCTCTTTGCAAAATCAAAAGACCTATTTGCACGGGACTAATAGTACCTGAGTATGTGAAGTGAAGTGTAATAATTGCAGAGATCAACGGTGATTTTAATCTTTGGTGAACCTGCCATGTCTGTGATTTGGAAAGTAAAAATTCCAGCACAAATTGCCTTCTGTGTTTTTGGTGAGGACAGAGGTCCCCTGATAATACTAATCCCTTGCAAAACTAATTTCCGATGAAATTTGTTTTTGGCTGCCTTGTGATTTTTTTTTTCTTTCTTCTTCTAGACACAGAATTTCTATCTTCCTCCTGTCATGAAATATAGAGGCAGTAGTGTAATCTGTGGAGGAAAGTTTTGAATGCGTTTTCGCCAGCTACTAACTACAAGGGATTTCAAGCAATTTCATTAGACAGTACTTGTGTCCTGGTGGAGAACGTTCTTCTTGATAATGAACATCTCAGGAACGGGAGCACGTGTCCGTACCGTTTGCGATGGGCTGTGTGCGTGACGTTGTACAATCAGTTAAGACACGTAGGTGTTCATGTTCTCCACTGTTTCTACCAGGTGTGTAATATTGACAGTGTTTGGACGTGATCATAGACATAGAAACTAGATGCGATGTGTGGTTCTCGCAATGAATCTTGGGGCTTCCCATTTGTTCTTTTTGGTAAAGTCGCCATAAGCTGGCAAGTAAACTTCCAGGATCTTTATTTGTCCTCTGTCTGCACATTCTTTTGCTTTGGGATGGTATATTGAGAAAGAGCCATTATCCTGCAATTGGTAGTTCATCGTACTATTGGGCATAGTCCAGCATGTTCGGTCGAGTAGGGACAGTATGTCTGTGAAAATACACCACCCCCTCACACCAGCATGAACAGTAAAGTCTGTTGCAGCGTTTAGATCAATGCTAGAAAGATAGGGGGAGGGAGGGGAGGGTGGCAGACGTGTTGCCCAACGTGCGGCCTTGTCCATGGGATTTCAGAGGCTGAGGGCTCTGTCAGCCATCCACGAAGCAGTTTCTCAACCAGCTCGTCCAGTTGCCAGATCAGGCCGAGAATCAGTGCTCACCATCATATCACCTAATTGTGAAACTGGACAAACCTGGCACAAGTCCCTTGGTACACTTGGAATCACTGAATTTCATTAAATGGAAGATTTATTGCAGATATTAAAGGGTTGTATAAGTAAAGATTAGACTTCTATTACAACAAAGGAACTGTTGTACAATTGCCTTGCAAGATTAGCACTGAAGTCTGACAACGCTTTTATTGCTTTTGCAGAAGTTAGGATAGGTTTGCAGCTGGCAGCCTTGGGGCATTCTGGCACGTCCTAACTGTCGGAATATTTTTAATCTGGCATTGTGGGGTGTCAGTCACAGTGACTCTGTAGCCAAACTACAAGGTCAACTAGCATTGCACTCATTACTTTTATGAGCTTGAGAGAGTAAGTATTGCTCCAGAGATGCCACTGCCAAGCATTTCCACATGCTGGTGGACATTTGGCAAGAAGGTGCACTTTGAGGTATCACGTTGGACGCAGGGCATGTGCCGAAGATGCTCCCTGGATGTTTAAGCAGGGCAGACATACAATATCTTGACAGATTTGTGATAACTTTGTGAAAATCAATTTATATGAGTGAAACATTCCCTGCAGCTTGGGAGCACGTCTCACTTTTTTTTTTAGCCACTTCTCTCCCTCTCCAATGCTCCTGGTAAGTATGATATGTTTTTTCGTATTGAAGCATTTCGACTTCTTCAGATTGAACCAGCAGTTGGTCCAGAATGATCATGTCCAGGGGGGTGCAATGAAAATGGTTATCTAAATTATTTTTTTTTTAATTTTGTTACTTTGTTGCTAAGCGCTCATTGCTGTGGTGTTTCTCACTGCTCTTCCCAGAGATCACCTGTCAATCAAACAGCGTGTCCAGTACTGTGACATCTTTCTCCTTGGATGTTCTGTTGATGGAGTTTGAGTTTCTGTAGGTGGCGCTCTTTTCTTTGTCTCTTCAACCACAGTGGCTATCGCTGCTCATGCTAACTACCCAGTTCTTCCTCTATTGATTCCAAGGCTACAGCAACCTAAAATCTGTCATCTGTACCACATAATTGTAATGGACTGGTAGACATAAATAATTCATCTCTCTTGTCTGCACCTAAAGGCGAAGGGGAGCTGAGGAGGAGGGACTCAGCCGAGCCCGGCATTCCCGGAGTCCAAGTGAGGGTGCAGGGTATCAGGGCTCCGACCCAGACCCGGGTACAGGAGAGGAGGAAACTAACATCGAAGCCCTCACAGCCAGCCAAAACGAGCAAGCGTGTATGCCCTGGCAGGGTCACCAAGCTCAGAAACTACAACATCAAAGACTGATGGCTGGATGGATGGATGCATATATGCCAGTCTGTTTGTCTGTGCCAGTGAAGGGATGGACGAATGAACGTCTGGAGAGGGGAGGGAACGTTTGGAAGCGTGGATGAATGTAGTGTCCCGGGACTATTGCGTTAATGCCAGTTTGTCTCCAGTTCAGACGGTTTCTATTGGCAGAGAGGGAACGATGTAGCCTTGAATACAGAAACAGTCTGACACACAAATGCTTTTTGTAAAGTATACCACATACCCAGGGATGTGGCTGTAAATGACAAGGTGGGTAAACTGTGAACTCCAGTAGGTGATCACCATGAGGCAAACAGCCACCAGTATGGACTTGCAATGCTTTTTCCTTCAAAGGCCCTGTCTTCATATAATGTACATCAGTTTGATACTTCTTACCGTGATGTACACTATGAGTTCACCTGTGAAGCAAGTTTCTATTAAATCAGTGAGAAGATATAAGGTATATTATAGCGTTATTGTGTGCTTTTAGAGCAGGTTATGTCTGTGGTCGCATTTTAGGTCAGTGAATAATAGAGTATAGTTTCTTCAGGACATCATGTTATCTGTAATGTTGAACTCTAGTAACCCCGACAGTCAGAAGAACCTTCCTGGCTACGTCATCCTTCAAGCCCCGCCTTTTAATCACCCTATCGCCTAGCAACACCCGCCCATCTATTTTGATTGGATGAGGCCACACACCTCCGTTCTGTGATTGGTCAGTTTTCAGTTTCCTGTAGAATATTCCAATGTGTATACCCACGTGTTTCATCGCCGGGCTGTGCGGGATCGTTTAACGGGAAGTGACATCATATGTCATGACGCCCATGTAGTTTCATTCCTGCTTGTCCAGTGCCTAGTCTGAATTTCAAAATAGATAGACGCTCATAGCCTGCAGTTTGATTCATTCTATTTCTATTTTATATATTCATTTTATAGGTCCAACAATTAGGTCTTGTAACAATTGCCAGTGGATGTGACTCATCTGAAAAGCTCACAATGAAGCACAGTTACGACCTTTTTATTTGACAAACCAGTCGAACATAATGTTAAAGCACTTTTGATTTATTAAATTGTACATACAAGAATAGGAAATATCTCAACCACAAGAGTAATACAAATTTGAAAATAGACTGAGAAAGACATGGCTACATAATGCCCACACGTATATAGGGAAACGATTCTTAAGTATCCTAATATAATCAAAATTCATTAAACAGTCGTTACCTCAAGTTGATTCCCCATTAGATTTATGTCCATATCCCATGATGAAAACTGTTGCAAACCCCCCCCAAAAAATTAATGGGAACAAGAAGGTAAAAAGGGTAAAATAAGGCACAGATTACCCAGTTGCCAGAAAAGAACAGATCGCTATCTATCAGCTGTTAACAAATATTTGAGAAATGTTTTTTTGTTGAGTGCTGTACAGCATTTCGAAAGGCAGGCTTTGACTGGAACATTGCCTAGGTACAGTTCTGTTTCTCAATAGTCTCGCTTTAATTGTACCTGTATGAACCTTGGTGGTGAGGATGCTGAACTTAACTGCTTGCACCATTGTCAAGTTTGCCAGAATATGAAATGTGACATCCGGTTATAACTTTCACAATAACACCATTCCAAAAGTTGCAGGAGTAATACAGTGATGTAAATAAAAAAGGTGGGTAGGCGATCCCCTTCAGTCGGTAATCATCATAAGGCAAGCGACTGCAAAAATCTGTTATATTTTCAGAAGGGAAACATCCCCTTTAAAGATCCTATTCTCAGAACTAGCAGTTCTCAGTTTTATACTTCTTACCACAATGCATATACTCTACATTTGTGTCAAGGTAAAAAGATGAGCAAACCATTATAAAAGGGGAGTGAACTGAGATTAGGTGGGTTTACACTCCACCACATCACCGAATATAATATGTCCACCAGAGGTTGCGTCACGTCATTTGATTATTGTTTGTTTCAAAATCGGAAGATTTAAACGCATTTATTTTGAAGGCTAAATCGTCCAACTTGATGCAGCTGCCGCCTGCCGTCCGTTTCTGGTCGCTGGGAAAACGCAACGGCGCAGACAGAGAGAGGAGGATCAGGTTGAACTCGAGTAACCCTGTCTTACCATTTCATTTTTTTTTCTCTGAAACTACAGGGGCGTTCAGCGAATTACCCCATCACTGGCTGGATCCGAGAGCCCTGCCTCTTTTCTCATTGGACTGAGCAGCCAAGCCAAGCTGTCAGCCCATGTGGCGTGGCCAGGCAGAATGTGAGACATTTAAATTCATCAGAGAAAAGAGATTCAAAGAAGCGAAGAGGCTCACGTTAACGTTATAGGCAGGAAACGGGAAGAGACAGCTATTTCTCCCCCACAACTACACTATAGGAAGAACAACGCAGTACAACATCAGTTGTCGATAAAGAGGATTACCGAGAGAATAGATGCCAACCAATTGCTAACATTCCGCCAACTCTTCACAAATTCGTGTTTATAAGGACATTTTACATCGTTTACATACACAGGTAAGTTCGCTAACGGTGCTTGGAGACTAATGTCGTTATTGACCCCATTAGTGACGTTCTCTCGTATGTACACCGAAGCTTAACTCATTTATTTTGACATTGCTAACCGGCAAAATAAAATACTGGTAGAATTGGTAGGTTCCGCTCTTCAATTCGGCATACATACAGTATGATGCACCGGACAGCACTTATTTCAATAAAATGTCAACTTTTAGAATGGATTTGCAATGCTAGCTACCGATTTTGGGGATCACGAGCCGACCTGTTATAAAAGTTGAAATAAGCGCCGCTTGGTGGGTTCTATTTACGCAGAATCGAAGAGTAGTTCCTACTGATTCTTAAAAGGCCTTGGGTCGTATTTTAAGCGTAGGAACCATTGCAGACAAGCAAGACCACGTTACATTGGTGTGACGTTCTGTCCATGCCAGTAGACAACGGCATACATCGGGGCTAGCGTCGCGAGGGCAGCTCCACTGCTTAACATTGTCGACGCACGTTAGCCGATAAAGCATCAACTCAGTAGAAACACTTTTAAAATATAACCAGTCAACATTGGTAGCTTTGTATTTGGCTAGCGAAGCTGGCAGTGTATTTAATAATGTCGGTGCAGCATTCAAGTGCGCTTTAAGAAGCTGGTGTTATGGTCGTCATTCCTGCTGTACATATTGCATGCATGCTCTTTTATTTATCAATGGACACTGGCTTTCCCCGTAGTCACATTTGGGTGCTTCACCAGGCAAGCGTCCCAAACTGGCTGATGAAGGAGCTTAGCACAGGGCGCTGCACGGTACTGATGGTGCAGTGCTAAGTAAACAACAATCCAATGATCTGCTGCTCTGATGGTTGGTGTTGTTGTCATGCTTTGCCAAGACCGGCTTCTGCAACAGTCTTTTCTCTCAGGCACTTATCACCACAGGGATGAGTTAGTAGTGATATCAAAGCGATGATTCACATTTTGCATGAAGGCTTACTCGGCATAAAGGCCCCAGAGGCCATCGGCCCACCAGAAACCATGATGCTCCACTTCGCCTTCACCACACATACACAGGGGTGTGGAGGGTCTAGCTGTAGCTGCTCTCTGTTGGGGCATGGCTGTCCAATCAGAACCAACCCTTTTGAGACAAAGAGATATCTCTCAAAAGGCCTTCTATAACGAGTGACTTGCACAAGAATGGGTCTTTTAGCCCTGCATGTTTATAGAAAGTTGAGTTAGAAAGTAAATTCAATATGACCACCATGCCATATTGAAAGTGAGTTGTTGGTACTGGACTTAGGAGACATTCTAATCAGGTCTTATGTAGGGAAGTGTCGTCCTTGGTAGAGGAGCTAGACCGTATGTGAGAAGTGACCGGGCCCATTTTGAAGCATGGTTGAGGAATTTCCCCTACAATGTGGAGAGGAGAGTAAAGCAGCCTCCTATGCATGTGATCCATGTGGACAAATCACAGATTCCCTCGCTCCATCTTTACTACCCAGCCAAGACGGTGGTGGGGGTTGGGGGGTCTCCAGGTAGCTCTCAAGGGGCTCTTTCAAATGTTTTTCAATGAGAACTGGCTGGCAGTCCACCCTCTTTTTTTTTTTTTTCCCACCCTCTTTGCCAACTTGCCTATTAATCAGTATGAGGGTACATTTTTTTTCCTTGATCATTATAGGGATTCTGAAAAATGTGTTTTGACAAGGGGATGAAAAAGGTTTCACATCCACTCACTACTAGAGTCCATCCAGTTTCTATAGCGGCTTTATTACTATGTTGATGCCTCACACACCCCCCGTAATAAACACACGCTGAGCTTTTGGATGTTCCCGTGTTGATTCGGTAATCCAGGAACAAGTTCTGGTGCCTTCACTTGAGGCGAGAGAATCGGGTTCATCGCAAGCTATGATAAAGATTGAATTTGTCGTCGCCGTGTTTCCACCTCGGGGAATGTGTGACAAGTCTAGTCCTGTTCTGGATTTCTGCCCAATCAGCCAGAGCGCCAGATCTATGTTGAGGGTTGAGCGGTGTGCAGTATCCGCAGGTAGGCCAGCCAAAGGTTAACTGACAATGGCGTCCCTCAGTTTGGCGCTAGATAGTTGATTGAGGCAGAAGGATATGGGCTTGACAAAGCCAGAGATGCTGAATGACCGCGCGCGATCACAGTGACCAACTCGCAGCAGACAGCTCGTATCATGCCGGTCATGTGCAGGCTGTTGGCGTGCGATCTGGGTCAGGTGAGGTGCTTTGCCTTAAGGTGGTGCAACAGGTCTAATCCCTGGCCACTGCATCCTTGGAGGCCAAATCCTTTTAGGCCACTTGACGTTGCATGGAGCTCCACACGTGTCCAGGATTCCCAAAATACATTTCACCACTAAGATCATTTTTTTCCCCTCCATAGATTTACCCCGGTCCTCCGGAGGTTGTACTGCTGAGACGCCTCTGGGAATCTAGATTGAAATGACCATTGATGCCCAACGTGAAATACATTATGTGAATTATAGGGTCTATTCCTTTAGCGTCTGCGATGGTTGTATTACTGTTAGCTTAGCCTGTTTCTATTGGTGATAGTAGTGACATATGAGTTGACCGCAGGAGCTTGCTGTGCAGTTTGGGACTTATGCTGCGTTCACGTCACATTTGGATTTAATGTAAATATGAGCTGCCCACTGGGGGAAAAAAAACGCTCACGTCAGCCTGCTAGTGGTGCTTAGAAGAAGAACGTGGGATATCTCCCATCTTGGCGCCATGTATCCGCTTATTGGTAGTATTGATAAAAATCAGATTTATCAAATATATTTACACTAATACAATGATGTGGAGGATGTGGGCTTTCCGACGAGTTAAGCTTGTGAACTCTTCCACGCGATTGCAGCGAGATGTCATCCTGTTCTTCTGCTTCTTCCAGTATGACGTCAGCGCAATGTCAATTACCAGCTAGCACAGTGCATTATGAGTTATATTGACAGTGTTGACTCATTGTCTCACATGCTTCTCGAGATGCTGGGAGTGGCATGTGTGTGGCCTGATGCTTTGTGTTTGTGTGTGTGTGTTTGTGTTATGACACAGACGTTGGTTTATTGGATTTTGTCTCCACGCTGCCTTTGTCTGACCTAGTAGGAACTAACACAGGGCAGATGTGGGGAAAAAAATGGGACCCAAATACACCATTAAGAAAAAAATATGGAAGCAGGAAGTTAATAAAAGGCACGTGTACAATATTATCAAGTCCTTTGCAGAAAGATTTAGGTCACACGTTTTTGAGCATTGCCATATATTCCAGCCCATCACACACACACACACACACCAGGGTATCTGCCAGCCCTTAAAACCATAAAGTATTAAAATGTCTTAAATCCAGTTATTAGGAGGTCTTATTTTTTCACCATGCAGATAGATTCTTACAGTACAGGTTTAGGAGTACAATATGCATCCTCTCTGCTTTTTTTTTTTTTTTTTAAAGCTGCTATGTCTGTAATTTGCAAAGTAGAGATTCCGTGTGAGTCACCTACTGTACGTTGGTGAAGACAGATGCTCCCTGATGATACTAATCCTGTGCAATTTGAACTCAGCCAACTTCAGCCATAACTTGGTTTTGGCACGCAATTTATTTTTCTTCTTCTTTTAGATGCCCGTTTTCTATGTTCCCCTTGTTGTGAAAAATAGTAGCAGTAAAGTAGAGTCTCTGGAGGAAAGTTTTGAAGGGATTTTCAGCGCAAGCTTCCAAGTTTTGCTTCGCTAAATCAGAGAGTGACAAATTGTAAGATCTGCACCATATACAATTGCTTTTAGGACACCGGTGATCTCGGTGAATTTCATTATCCTGTTTCCTGAAGTTCAAACGTTGGGGGGTAATTCATTAATAATGACATCCCCATATAATACTGGTCCTGTGTGTATAGGGCTTTTGTTTCTTTATTGTGGTTTTATTGTACTGAAATTCAACTCCAGGTTGCGTTTTCAAAACTCTTACATTTGGCTCTCTGAAACCTGCAGATGCCTTTCTCAGAGTAGGATTGCTTCTTTGTCTCGTCGGTGTTGAATTCTCTTTCCGTCCACAACGGACTAGCATCTCTGTTGCTGAGCCACTCACCTACACACGATCTGCAAATAGCCACGATAAAAATAGCACTATGAAGACTGAAGCGCATCTTCGATAGATTCAATTCACTGCATGTAAGAAAGAGATCAGGTGTGAGGGGCGGGTTGGTGTTTCCCAGACCATGTAGGCTTCTGCGCTGTGCTGGAGATGGCAACTGAAACTCCAGTTTGTGTTACGTGGAGAGGGGGATACTGACGGGAGGACTGCTGTGTCGAGATGGCAGCGCGTGTCGCATCAGTGCATCTACCGATCACTAGTCCCACGCCTACCGCAAGGTGATTGGCTGGTGGAGGCGGCTGGCCTGGCCGACATGAAATGGCGTGGCCCAGAAACGAGGAACAAAGATCCAGGC
>OOFE01025517.1:105500-120579 GCA_900323365.1 Monocentris japonica | reverse complement strand
GAAGCCTGCAGCTTTGGCTCTCAGAGCATTCGTTTTTTTCATGTGAAATGTTCAGCAAATTGTAGACATTTATACGAGACAAACCACTGAGACATCAGTTCAGGAATGACAGGACAGTTATTTCAAGTGGCTGGAGCAGTTTTGGAGACCATGGTGTTTGACGTCGGTAACATCCTGAGGCTATCAGGCATCCATTTAACCTTTTCAAGGTTAGGTATTAATTAGAGCTTTTAATTCTCTCACAGTCCATTAATGAGTCTCCAATTGATTATTTCTATGTCTTTCTATTTCAGAGTAGAAACAGACACTGAGTGTGTGTGTGAAAAACACTTACTTCTCAATTCAGAATTGGAAAACAATAACTCTTGGTTGATCGATGAATTGCTCTTGCAAAATGAAACTCTTTGATTGAGAAGTAACTTGGGATAGACAATGGAAGACAGTCTAGTCCCAGCGATATATACCTGTATGTAGAAAGGCAGGACTCTAAGCAGATGCTCCTCTCTCTGCTCTATAGAAACACGGTCATGTATGTGGTCAGGAGCAGGGCATGTGTATATTTCCAGATCTTGCAGTTGTTCTCTGAGCACTTGTAGGGGCTGAGGGCCCCATGCGTCCCCTGTCCCTTCCACCCTGTCTGCCTTCATCTCCACAGAGACAGCTAACTCCCCTGAAGCACTCAGCTCTCCCGTTTCTTTGTTGATCCTCTCCACATCACTCATCCACTCCTGGAAAAAAAGAGAGAGAAATACACCGACTGAGTGGTCCATCTGTTTTTCCATACCTTGAGCTGACAGCATCTACAGCTTAAGCTTTCTTATCATATCTCCTAGCCTCTCACTTCCTCAAAAAAATACATCCCAAACTTCCTGCAGTCCACCCCCTCCCCCCAAACACACTGTCTGGGTTGAGAGATCATCAGACAGCAGGACAGACACAGTCATGTGCCTTCTCATCAACTGGGCAAATAATGTTAGCACATGTCAACTGCTCTCAATAATCAACCAGGATCAATCACTGGAACTATTTGGAATCATTTTCTTAAAGTTTAGTAACGAAAATCAAGTCAAGGCACACATGTGGCTTTGAAAGTTAAAAGGCCAAATTTAGCAGTTAGTAGTAGTTTGTTAGTAGCCAGTGAAAAGCCTTTATAACCGTCAAACCCACATGTGCCTTGACTTGGGTTTGTGGTGGTGTTTTATGGTTTTATGCCATGTGGTCTTAATATTTACTCTTTTTCTTTACAGCACAATTCCTGTGGTTGTTTGGAGATACCTGAACGCTATTTCCTTTAAGTAAAGAAAATTTGAGATCAAAAACACTTTGCCATAACTATCTAGCTATCTGCTCTGTGAGGTGCAGGCATGCAAAAGCCACGGCAAACAAAGACCTCTTGTTTCGATCAGAATCAGATAATAATGGATTTGACTCAGACAAAATAGACCTATAATGTCCTGTCCCACTCACTTTGTCCAGTTTCATTTTGCCCCTAGAAACCCTGCCCCCAATATCCCTGAAGATTTTCTGACATTGTAGTCTCATCCCTCTAGATATGAAGTTCTTCACACAAGAAGCTGCTAATATTAGAGTGTTTCAGTTCTATGTCACACTGAGCGTGTTGCCACGGGGCAGGCAAGAGGAATGTGTCCTCAAGCGGACATCCAATCTGTAGGTCTGAGGCTATGACTTGAACATCATTTCCCTATTACATTATTGTTATTTTAGGGACTTTGTTTTAGGGTCACATGCACACGCCCTTATGTGATGCATATAACAGTCTCTCTATGAATACAGAAGAGATAAACTGGTGCAAGACATGGACACAGAGAGAGAAATTAGTGAAAGACAGACTGTCGACCTGAATAACCAAAGAAAGTTAAGCTAATCTCGCTAGTTGCTTTTAAATCCAAAATGACAAATTGCCTTGTTTTACTATTACATCTGTGATTTGTCATTTTTTGTAACTTATTATGTTGTCTGTCTGAAACGTTTTGTAATTGTAAAAAAATTGCAATTGTAAAAAAGAAATCTGCTGCCTGTCTCTCTTGCACAAAAATATTTTTAAACTCAATGGGACTTCCTGGTTAAATAAAGGTTAAATAAAAAAATACAAAATAAAAAGTACACTCAGTTATGATGGTGAGTGAACAGTTGAGAGGCAGTTCACATACCACATACCAGAAATGCGTGCAAATAGTTCATCTTTCATGTTTCCTTGTGAGAAAATCTTGTGTGTGTGTGATCAAGCATTCCAACTCACTCCTTCCTTGCGCCATGATAAAACAATGCATGCCTTTATGAGTTTTACAGTGACACATACAGTCAAGCTAACAAAAAAATCTGAAGAAAAGAAAAGCGTGCATAACCGAAGGTAATACTTTTCCGCAACCCTGCCTTCAATAAGCCTGTCAAAACAAATAGCATTCTCACAACACACAGATTTACTGGCTACTGTACCTACCTGTGTTAGCTGTGTGAGAGCCATCTGAGAGACCCCTGGCACTGAGAGCTGTGTTGTTGTATCCCAAAAGAGTGAGTGGTCTTTTTCTCTGTTCCCATGTCAGGAAAGGCAAGCCGAGGCCTGCTGAGACATGGCTAGTGCCGGCTGTGCAGACCTGTCTCTACACCTACCCGCCCTTCACTAATCTGCACCAAGCAGACTGAACTTTGCACACAAGGAGAGCAATTTACATCAGCTGGCCCAGATCATGTGCTTTACTTCCTTGGAAAAAGCAGAAGTGAAAAACTGCTGTTCAACTGGTTAGATGGGGCCCTCCCTACACAGAATCTGAGTCCAATGAAGCGTCCCTTGGCTTTTTATAGATTGACATATTATGAATCATTATCTCATGATTCATGAAAGCAGCCAGCGTACTGATGATATCTTGGCGTTTAGGTTCAGATATCTTAAATGTAAATCCTGTAAAAGGTGTAATGATAATGAGTAGGTTAGTGTTGTGTCATGTAGTGTCATGTTGGGCTGCTTGTGGTGTAACAGAGTATGTGGTGGCGTGCAGTGGGGCTGGGCAACTACTTGTGTAATGTATTTTGTATCACTGACAATAATAGCAACAAATGCAAGCGCGAGCAAACAGCGCCACCTAGTGGATCATGCTGATACAGCAGGGTACTGGCAGCCAAGTATTGAACAAATACTCTCCCAGAAGTAAAATCACACCGTTTAATGTGTGATAACATCACTTCGTTCATTTTGTAAATTGTCCTCATTGGCTCATTTCGATACTATCATTCAGTGCCTTTAAAAAACCCCAGCTCGGCTCAAAGTGTCACATTGTTTTGATCACTTGCTTTCCGACTGTGTCAACTAACCTTTGTAAGCTGACAGTAGGTGCAATGGATACACTGACGTTTATCCTTTCCGAGCCAGGAGCTGAACTCACATATCTCTCTTCAGCAGAAGGTATAGTGGGTTTCCATTTCATTTGAAAGGGAATTGAACTCACAGTCGCCGAAATCGCCAACCAGGACTGCGGGTTGTTAAAGCTTCACTGTTAGTTTGTATTTTCGTAAAAAACAGTGATGTGGAGTTAAATAAAAGCTGGGTGAACTATGACCTCCAACCGGTGCACGACCACTAATATAATAAAACAATTAGATTTTCAGAGGAGCATTGCCTAAAGCATAATTGTTATTCCCTTCAAGTACCCTATCTTCGTTTAAGTTACATCAGTTTGATATTACGTGTGATTACTTGTGATGTATAGAAATGTATGTCAGACTTTATTCCGCAAATAAAAAAGGAGGGTAAACTAATTTTAAGTGGGTTGACCATCCATTGGTCCCCTGTAGGGACGCAGGCAAACCATTTCTGCTGGACAATAACAGTAACGTTTGGTAAGTGTTGGTTTATTTATAGGGACCACGTTTTATTTGACGTAGATGACGCTATCGGTCACATGGGATGATGTAGCCAATAAGACGCTTAGGGCGTCTGCCTCAATCAGTTTAGCACAATGAAAGATCCCCTTACTTTGCAGCGGAAAATGATCACCGTTATCACTTTACATTATGATGTTGTAGTGCTTCGTGTCAGGTGTTGATTTTGTTTGAACTTCCTCTCGGTGGAAATATTAGAGGCCTGCAGTTGTGCCATATCATAATGCATCCGATGCCTGTGTGCTCTGCTGGCGATGGAGACATATTTGACTGTATACAGAGAGGAAATATTGAACAATGTGTGCACTTCATTCAAAATGATCGATCAATCCTCAAGCAAAAAGGTAAGATAGAATAGCCCTATGAAAAAATATCTCGAAGTCTCTATCTGGCCAGTGTAGCTGCGCTCAATGACAGGATATTTGTGGAACTGTAGGCCACACTAACGTTACATACTACCTACTGTGCTATTGGCCATTCGTAGCCTAAACAGAGTTTTAAATCATTAACTTAATTGTCATTAGTGTATGCTCTAATGTATTAACCATAGACTGTAAAACTGCTGAGTGAAAATTGTAGCCCCATGAGAAGAAGCCTAGCTGTTACCTTTGTCAAAGGCCTATAAAAGGAAATATTCTATTTCTTACCTCTGACAGATGGTATCATGCAAATGCTTTAATGTGCAACTATTACAGCAATTAACAAGTATATTTCTGCATTACTTTATGTTGACCATTCTAAACTTTGTCTTGTTGCTCCAGTGTCTGCTGATGTGATTTTGTCATGATGCCAAGGGGATACCTAATCCTACTGCCGCTATCTGTGATCTGAGATGGTGCTAGTCTTTCCTCAGACACAGAGGGACAGCTCCCGTGACACTATAAGCACAAAGTCACACTGTGCCAATCAACAGGCTGAGTAACTCATGCAGCTGTGTTACGATTATACAGTAGACCTATGGGTGAAAGTGCAGATACCAAAGAGTAAGTTTGAGGCTCAGTGTCCTTAAACCTGATTGGGAGTATGTGTTTGTGATTGTCTCTGTCCAGGCTGGGGTGGTTTCACCCCACTCCACTACGCTGCCCTCCATGGTAACCGTGCTCTGGTTGACCTCTTCCTGAGTAACGGAGCTGACCCCAACCTGGCATGTGATGCGGGACAGACAACCTTTCATTTTGCCTGCAGGTTAGTTGCATGCCAACTCCCAACATACACTTGAACCAGACAGACCTCTGGATGTGAAGGGGACAGGGAAACAAACATGCATGCTTTGTGAAGGTGACAATGTAATGATGCGAGCACTGTGCCCATACCATTTCAGTTGATCCTGTGTAATAACAGGTGGTTCTCTTGTCTCCCATCAGACAAGGGAACATCTATGTCATGCACCAAATGATGCAACATGGAGCTGACTTGCGCCTCATAGACCTGCAGGGAAAAACCTCCCTGCATCATGCAGTTACTGGAGGCAACATGTAAGTGGAGTAACATCACAAACTTGACTTTTTATCTTTGTTGTTGCTATACAGGCATACACAAATATAATACACATGCACGCTGACGCTGTGGTGTTTTTTCCAGTGTTGCAATGCACTACCTTTGGGAGACTGGAATGTTCCGCTTCTCTGACACTGACATGTACCAGGTCACACCCCTTCACCTGGCTGCATCCACTGGCAACACAGAGGTGGTCCGATACCTGCTCAGAGACCAGGTATATAACTACATGCACACATGCTCTCCACCATGTCTCAAGGCATCAACATTCTTGGTTTCTACTGTACAGGGGCATTCAGGAAACACATTATAATACTAAAGAAGTCAGTATGGGTCTGATGTAGAAGCATCAGTGGCTATGTTTACATGTATGTAACGTCAGTTAGAATAACCTGGGTAAGATCATACTCTGATTATGAGAAACCCTGTGAAGATGCCTGCCTTACTCCAATATTAAATGGGTTGCTGTTCTTTTTTTCACTGCTGTTTTTCACCAACTGCACAAATTCAGACTTGCATAGGGTAATGGGTACATTTTGATGTCAACAAAAAACATATATGTTGTATGATATGTTTATACAACATAATCATCATTCATTTCCCCTGTATTATAAGTAACCTACTATTGCATCGTCAAAGAGGGAGCGGGTCTATCATTCTATCTGTAGGCAGGACCACAGAATGGACAGGGCCTTCTGGACTGAAATACTGTTTATTGATTTGTTCTTGGCAACAGGGATAGTCAATCACAGAGTATCAAAGGTTCATGTTAACAGCTTATCCTGAATAAGTCCTTAACTGGAACATGGGAAATAGCTGGGTTACTCTATACACGTAAACGTAGCCAGTGTGGAGGCGACTATCTTTTAGCAGTTCAGCACTCCAACCATCTGTCTGTTCTAGAGATGTGCAGTGGATGCCGTTGACCAACAGGGGGGGACAGCGCTCCATGTTGCTGCAGAGAGAGGAGGCGTGGAAGTGTGCTGGACTCTGCTGCAGAGAGCCGGTTACAGGATGCTCCACCAGAAGAACCACAGTGGCCTAACCGCTCTGGACCTCAGCAAGCAGGGGAAGACATTTCGGTGAATCAGCAGTCTCTACAACTGTCTGGCAAAACACTGACTAGCAACGCATTGGTGGGATAGTCACACTCGTCACCACCATTAAAACATCCAGCATGTTCCTATTTCCAGAGTAATATTTTTCTTCTGATTAAATTATTATTACAGATTAAAACATTGATATACTGCATTTTTTTCTTCTTCTAGGCATCAACAACTCACCAAACTACTGAGTCGGTACATTAATGAGCCAATACACCACAAGCCCATTGAGTCCCATGGTAAATATTAGTCTACAGTTTTGGTAAGGCTTCTTGTGATGAAAACGTTGATGATGATAATGATGATGACAATGATGGTGATGATGGTAAAATTAGTGGTGGTGATGGTGCTATGTGTGTGTGTGTGTTTATGCAAGTGCGGTGGTATATTGGTGTTATGTGTGTCTTTTCACCAGTCCTGTACTATTGGACGCTGTTGTTTCCAACCCTGGGTGGAGCTGCCATTCTGCTGATAGCAGCCATGTTGGGAGGCTACGGTGGGCTAACCTGTGGCCTGCTCTTCCCCTGGCTGGCCAGAAGCATCTTCACCCAGTATCACCGCATTACCACCTACCAAAGGTTTGACAAAAAATGCTCTGCTTTGATAAAAACATTATATTATTTGCACAATTGTTTATCAATTCATTGACATCACTTGTTTTCACACTGTGTTCAGAGTGCCTGTGTCTTTCTTCCAGGTTACCCAACCCCATCTACCTGGGCACTCTAATTGCTGGCCTGTTCCACTCCCTGCTCTGCTTCTACGGAAAAATAATGCTTAATATCCTTAACAAAGGGCTTCTGGCCATGCAAACTATTGGCACATATGAAATGTTTTTATCAGAAGCGTGTGTTACCAGTGGGAATTTCACCTTTTTTCTTTGATAATGACAAATGCTGACCCTTAACCCTGTCAACGTGTGTGGCCAGCCACTGCCCTGGTCCAAGTGTCAATGGTCCACTTCTCCCTAGTCCTTGGTTTGTTCTGTAAGGTTCTGACCCAGGACCCTGGGACACTGGACAGAGTGGACGCCGACCCTCGCTTCTCCGGTATTGCTGACCTGGTGGAGAACAACCAGAGTCCCCACAGGTTCTGCCCCTACTGTGAGGTAAGAAAACTGCTCGGCAGGGTTGGGATGGCATGCATTTGGACCACTAGGACACTTGTGCACTTCCAGGTCCTAACAGGTCACAACTATAAATTGGGTTGTTGATTAGATAATGTCTTTCGTATTCCTTTAGTCTCTTCTGCTTTAATGTGCATATATTTAAAGGACAATAACACCCTCAGATAGGCTTACACTGTTATATATCATCAATCTGTGATGTCCAATGCATTCCAGGAGTTATTTGTGATGAAGTGTTGTAATTTACCTTTTTGTTGTAACTTTCCTTCAACCTGCCTCGTCTGCTTCACTTATACTATACACTTTGATTCCTACATTTCCCAGAATGTCTTTCAACAACCAGCAGAGAACATGCCTGAACTTGATGCATTCAGCTGTGGGTAATACATGTAGGTGGAGAGAGTAGCAACAGCAAAATTAAGGAAAAGTTAGAGTCATGCCTCTTTGTCAAAAGGCATGTCTTGTGGCTGCACTGTATTATGGTCTATTGAGGCTACTGTCCATGGAGAAATTGGTACCTCTTCCTCAGCTATGATGGATTTCTCCCTGTATGATTGTTGAACATTGGTACAAAATGGCTAGTGTAGAAAAAAAGCCCTTGTTCTTTGATTCTGATGGACTGAGACCAAAACCTGATGCTTCCCGTTGATCTTTAGTATAGTTAACACATTTTTCTCCTATCAAACTCATCTACATTTGGCCTGTTATCAACAGGAATAAGAAAAATACACCACCAAACAACTAAATGGGTCCAGAAATGCAAGGGCACATTGTGCAAGTGTTTTAGGGTGGATTTTTCCTTTAAGCACACCAGCATCTGACCAGTGTATTGTTCTCCTTCCTTCCCTGTCTATGCTTCGCGTAGCTGTTTCAACCTGACCACAGTAAACACTGCAAGCTGTGTGATGTGTGTGTGAAGGACTACGACCATCACTGCCTCTTCCTCAACCACTGCGTCGGCCGGGACAACCACCGCCTCTTCCTCCTCTTCATCCTATCCATGGTGACTGCCCACATTCTCTTTGTTGCCACAGCAACAAGCTACCTGTATGTAAGGATGGCTGTGGGAAGTCATGGCATGTCATCATGGTTTACAATATTGGGGGAGGAGTTTTGGGTTGTGGTCATGATGATTATGAATGCACTGACACTCCTCTGGGAGTTGTGGCTACTGACCGAACAGTTTGATGCCATCGCTATGGGAACCACCACTTACTTCAGACAGTGTGAAACCTCTGCCCGACAGAGATCACTAGTACAGCGTTGGGTTACAGTGCTGTCGTTTCTACTGGAGGGAAGAAGACGGGTGGGAAGGGGACAAACAAGAGAGGACAAAACGGCCATAGACATTTAGAAACTCCACTTGTCTTGTATGCACCTGTCTTAAAGAGTTTGTTGTGTGTTTGCTCACTTATAAGTTTACAGTGTCTTTGGTCTGCACTCAAATTTGTGATGATATCCTCTTTAGATTCCTCTATAACTGTGACTACCGCCATATAACATGTTGTACTTTTAATGTAACATTACTTAATATATTGAGTAGACTTACTGCAGAATTGTCAACAAAATGGCTAACAGGCCAACTACCACTAGAAATGTAGACTTTTACCTTTTAAGTTAGTTTTTAGTGAACTCACTGAGCTATTTTAAGCAAGCAATGTTTTAAGGAACATCTTGGTTTACGTTCTGTGGAGCTTAACGTAAAGTAATGGACATTTCTAAAACTGTGTTTTAGCAGGAAGTGCATCTGATAATTTGAATGTCAGGTCTCACATCTGCTTTTATATTCTTTATCAGTATACTTTTTAACTTCAGTGTTATTGCTGTTTTAAATAAATGTGTGACCTAATTCATTGTTCCAAGTTGTGAAGATTTCTGTTGCCATTATATTAGCAGTGCCTGAGAGATTCACATGTCCGTCTAATAACTGATATTAGCTTTGGCTAATAGCAGATCCATTGGAAGACATTGTTCCTAACATAATGTCATTACCTTTCTGACCTGCTCCCAGTCATTTGTACCATGGCACTTCCTCTACTCTCGCTAATGGGCAAGCTCTGCTCATGCCTTCAATTACACACACTCATTTCCTCTGTGTCCCTCAGGACCATATTTCTCGATTATAGATGGCATCCCCCACACCCTTCAGAGGCTAGTGTGGCTGGACTGTATGTGAGTGGCTTGTTCATTATATCACGTGATATAATTTAAAGTCTCCTGTACTGCCTGTTCTGCATATGGATAGCTTAAGATTGCATGGCATTGTTCAGGTTAAAGGGGCCTGCAAGCCTGGGAAACCTGCTGTTTTTATTTCTTTTTCCCAAAGAAATCATCTTCCAATATATTTTTTCTGTGGTGACAGTTTCTTGAGGTTTCCAAGTTGATACCTTAGATGTGTTTCATAATTTACTTCTATGCTGTAGGTGCTAGAATTTCTCCCCTGGAAATAAGATCAATAAAGTATCTATCTGTCCATTCATCCATCCATCAATAGATCTCTGATCTGTCATTTATCAAAAGAAACAAACAAATACTGTACATCTCATTGCATAGCTTGAATGTCTACAGCAGAGGGCCCAGATTAAGGCTGTGTAACCAGATTCATACCCTGGGACCAACCCTGTAGTTTTACATAGCCAAATCACTGGCACCCAGAGCATTGTGTGGGCACTGTACAGTAATAATATCTTAACCCCTTCAGAACTCATAGTGTTTTTACCTAGAAGTCAGCAAATTTCACTTCTCTGTCAAGGAGGCTCACTTCCTGAGTAAGAGCTAGACAGAAAAGTCTGAAAAGAAGAAGACAGCGGGAGGACATCACACAGGCATGTATTATTCTTTGTAAGGCAACACCTATTAGGGCAGCTGTTGTGTGATGTGTGTGTTTCTTGCGTAGCACACACAGAGAATGGTTTAAGACTAAGAGTCATCCGGTCTGCCCGTCTGAGATGACATGACAAGTAATACTCGCATGACTGTCTTTCTTTCCTGACATAGCTTCCTTGTAGCCTGTTGACATCAGCATTCCTCAGACTTGCTGTCATTGGTGTGTTAATGATGGCAACTATACTAGCCTCTTCTCTTTGGGTATGCGAATGGCATCATTTGATTGTCTCTCAGCAATAATCAATTAACTATAGGACTGAGCTTTCAGTATTACCATTGTCTAGACTATGTGTGTGTTTTGGCTCTAGGAAGGGCCCCTGTTCAGATGGATACACTGTGCAAATGGGTACACAGCCATGAAACCGTTCAGGACTTCTCTGACCAGTGACGCACAAAAAAAATTGTCAGGTAAAGCTCAATTTTCAGTTTGTTTTGCGATTTTAATTGATGATAGCAGGTCATCTGATGTCACATTTTGTTGATTTTGTTGATCGACCTGGTGGACTATATACTCATATCAAGTTCAGCCTCCTTTGAAGATACTGTACCACTGATTATGATCTATGGGTCATCTCTGTGTATCTGTGAAGACCAGGTACCATGTCTATCTAACTGTTAATCATCACAGTATGAGCACTTGATGAAAGCTATATGTGTTAAGAGTGCAAATCACTGTATTGCTAAAGTAACATTATTGATTCATCGTTCATGTACTATTACCTCTTTAAAAAGCCTTCAGAAAAATAATATGCATAGTGTTTGCCATTTGTCATCGATTGGATGTTTGTGTGTGTGCTGTACAGTATGTTCCCAGTAAACAGCTCAGTCAGCTCATCCCTTCTCGACGTTTCTCCATCTCAATACTGTCTCTGATTCTCGTTCGACCACTTTAACTGCAGCATTTGTCTGCTCTATCACTTTTACCCCAACGCTGCCAAGCAGTAAGAGCAAGAACATCACATCCTTGAGCCCTATGGCTTTTATTCTACAGATTGTATAATGGGGCATTTCCCCTCAGACTATAAGGTTTAGATGGAATGAGTCAGGATAGTACGTATATGAGTTATATAACTTGGAGCAAAGTCCTATTTTCCATATTTTTTGCCAGATTGGAACTGAGACGTACCAAACTTTGAGTTTATTGTTCCTCTGCACTGGTTTTCAGGTGCAGACAGTAATGACAAGGCCACCTGCTCTGCATCAAACATTTAATTACATTTCATTATGGAAACTCTCAAATGAAATGTATTGATCTGAAATTATGCTTCAGGTACTGACTGAACCACAGTCAAATCTTTATGCAAACATTTCAGGTGACAATGGAGGGAATGGGAAGACAGGGTGGAGCGATATGGGGAGGAGATGTTGCAAAGTAATGGGTGACAATACGGAGGACACACAGCGAGACATATTTATAGACAGTGACAAATTGATACTGAGAGTGTACAGCAGAAGGCAGAGAGACAGTGAAGGAGGGAGAGAGAGATAGGGAGTGGGCAGGGCTCTAGGTATGTGAGAACAACAGCACACAGGGCCAGTGGGACAGAGAGAGGAGGAGGGAGATAGAAAGAGAGAGAGGGAGAGGAAAATAAGGGGAGTGAAAAGAAGGGACAGAACAGAGGGAGGGGAGGAGGAGAGTGTGTGTTAAAGTGTGAGTGTGCACGTGCGTGTGTGTGTGTATGTGTGGAAGCAGACGGAGACAGACTCCAAGTGCAAGACAGGGAGCAAGGGAGAGAGATGCTTGAAGAGGATAAAGAGTAACAGGGCGAGGCAGCAGCCAGAGGCGGTGTGTGTGTGAGGAATAGAGTAGTGTGTTTATGAACAGAGGGATGCAGACATGTCTCTGTGAGAGGAAGCAGCACAGCAACGGTAACCATGCTGAGCCCCAAGATAAAACAGGCACGCCGGGGTAAGCACAGTTCCTCCTCCCCTTTCTCTATCCCTCCTCTAGGTTCCCTCTCTCTTCTCTCTTCCCCTACTCCCTCTTTCTTTCTGTCCTCTCTGCGGTCTCTCCGCCTCTCTATCCCTCGCTCTCTCTGCAGAGCTGTACAGTATGTCTGTCCTGCTCTCTGTGATAGTGTAACAGTAGACAGTATTCTTGTAGGAGCTATTGATTGCTTATTGATAATGACAACAAAAAGATGTTACAGCGGTGCAATCCTAGTGCAGAATCACTAGTGTCAATCCATGTCTCGATAATATTTATTGGCATTGAACTGAGTTTACTTGCATGATCGGGAGTGCTGAAGGTTTTGTCTGGAGTATCCGATGCCCAATGAGACTGTCCAGGCACTACTACAGGATGATGTAATACCTAATGTCCCTCGATTGAACACTCCTCATTCCTGGAAGATTTAATCCTGATGATGATAGTGTGGGTTGTAATTGCACAGTAGCTGCTGGACAGATCATTTTGAAGGTCCTTTATCAATGGTTTGCAACTTGACATGTTTATACACAAAGACATAGATCATGGTTTGAGTGCACCTCTATTTGTCCTGCCATCGCGCTGGTTTTGGAGTAGTGTGGTTTTGAGCAGGTGATAGACTCTAGATGAGAGGTGCCGAGAGGAATGCAGAGCTCGCTGCTCCTGTAAATCACAACAGCTGGGTGTCAAACATAGTTCCTCTAACACAGGGTAAAGTCCTCTGCTAACCACTGAAGTCTGAACACCGCATACATGCCTCTCACATGACCATGTGGAGATGAATATGCTGTGGGACTCTTGGCACTGAGATTATTATGATGCAAAAAATAAACACTTGCTGGACTATGCTTCCTCTTGGTGGGCTGTAACAGTGGAGGGAGGGACCCAGACTGGTGCTAGGTGGGGCTTTGGCTCTGGATACACTACTCTTGTTTGGAGCTGGGGGGTGAGCTGGTCTGCAGTTGGTTGTGTTTTGCTTGTGGGGTTGTAATTATTAAGTGTAGTGTTGAGTAGTGCAGTGTAGGGTTAGACCAATATATTGATTTGCCTATATATCTGGCCGATATTGACCTCGACATCAATGTCAATGTCATCCTCCGATATGATGGAGGTGAATATTTGATTTTACTGAACAGCTTCAGATCTGGCAGTCTGTGAATCCCGGAATGAAACCTGCATCAAAGAATTTGATTGTGGGTTTCAGTAGAGGGTTTTAGTTTCACATGATAATCTAAATGCCGTTTCAGAGGCTTTCCCACCCTGCCAAGCATATTTTTTTGGGGAAACACTCAATTCTTGTAATCATTTGGCCTGGAAATTGTCACATTTAAAGGTATTGAATATCAGCTTCAATCCAAAAATATCAGTATCAAAACCAGCGTTCAAAAACCATATCAGTTGAACCCTAGTGTAGTGGAGTTTAGTGTGTGTGTGTGTGTTTGTGTATATGAGAGAGAGAGAAAGTGTGTGTAAACCAGGCAGTGAAAAGTAAGCCCATAAACGATGATGGGAAGGAAAAGTACCTCTTCTTTCTCTTCATGCACACAGTTGGAGATTGCAGCAACCACTTCAGTGTGCTTGCCACGTCCGCGTGCTTGCCATCTCTCATCTGCTATAATGGTATTCTACTTTGATTAGATTCCCAGCTCTACTCTACTCTTAACCTTTCATACACCATCACTCAGAGCAAGCACAGACAGCATCAGAGGGCTAGCTCTGTCCTCAGGAGCTAGTGCATCAGACCTGAATCCTAAAGCAGGCAAGTAGTGTGAGTCCAGTGGCGTGGAGTCATGATGTATCAGTAAAATTGTGTGCGGACAGACACACAGTGACTACACTGCCAGCGGGCGTTGTGGTTGAGGCATCTCTCCGTTCTCCCTTGTACTGAATGATTCAAAATACAAGGACTTCAGGGCATTCTGTAATACAGTGTTTCAGTCGACATGGTGGGATCATTTTGGGGTACATTGCAAGTACAGAGCAAGTTGCAGCGGCACTGTGAAGAACTCTAAAATATTGATGCCGTGTTATAATTCCCTCTAGACTCAATCAATCACAGATGAGACCTTATCCAAAAAGAGGTGTTTGGCCAAAAGTGTTGGTAGTGTAGGGTAAGATATTATGAAGAGCACTGATAACAGTGATGTGTTAAAGAGAATGATCATTAATATGATGGACTACATGTAAGAATATCTCAAATATTTGTAATAATTGTAAGAGTTTCATTCCAATATAAAATAACCACCATTTGAAACATTTGACACCTAATGTGTTGAAATGATTTCTGACATGAAAGTAAATCTCAGTTATTACCCATCTTGAGCTCTCTCCTTACAAAATAATGTAACTGTAGATAATGTAAGAGATAACGTAATTATCTGTTTTGTTGTTTTATTATAAAATGTTTCAACAGTATTTCTTGAATTATTCCAATAAACTGAAAATCATCATTGTACATTACTACCAGTACCCTGATGGCAGCATAAAAGTCAGTTCCTCTCTGAGATTTCCTGCCTGTGTTAAAGATACGTATGAGATCAGACCATGTCCGCTGTATTTATAGATCCTGCTCTGCCTGGTTCTGCTCTCAGCGTACAGTTTTGTTAATGACTGCATCACATGTTCTCTTCCCCCTTTCCAGCA
>OOFE01025517.1:78485-101128 GCA_900323365.1 Monocentris japonica | reverse complement strand
TGAAATGGATTGTAAAACTGAGAGGAAGGTAGGTAGCTAGGTAGGTACTTTATTAACCCCCGGGGGAAATTTCTTTGTTACAGTAGCCGAGACATAGAATAACACAAGAATAAAAATTACAATAGGAATAATAAAAATAAAGAATACAAAGTATAAAAAGCTATACTAATTGTAAGTCCAAAAGCAAGTGATTACAGCGTCACATAAAGGGAATGAATTTTACACAGGGTAATCAAAGCTAGACTGAAATGTCAAAACGGGTGGCATCAAGCTGTGTGCACCCAGAGGGAGGAGAGGCACCCAGAGGGCAGAGCTAGCTGGCTCTCTTTGTTCCTTACAGGGGTCCTGGAGTTAATAAGGTTAGCAAAAATGTTTCTAGAGGGAAGAGCCCACTTGTATGGAGCTGATGGCAGTTGATGTAATCAGTGCAATACTTTCCATAAGTGGTATTAATGTACTCTATTTCTATTGATCTATTGAAGTATTGTAATGTGGTTTTGTTTCAGGTGGGAGTGGAGAAAAGGATCGAACAGGTATCAGCCACGAGTCTTTCCTGCTAATGGCCAACTCTCAGAGTGACATGGAGGAATGGGTCAGAGCCATCCGTAGAGCTATATGGGCCCCACTCGGAGGAGGTATGATATAAACACACGTGCGTACAAATATACACACACACAAATGTCTTCAAGCACACACACATTGCGCACGGTCACACAGTAATTCTGTTTACTGTAGTTAAGTGAATAAGTGAATGACACACAGAAGAGAATCATGAGTGGGCAGTCCATTCACCTTCAGTAATTGTATTCCTTTAGTCAGACAGTGGAAAAGGAATGAGGGAGACGCAGGAGAGAAAGCTCTGGTGGGATTTAATCCTCAGCTAGTGAGGGCTCACATGTGGTTCCAGAGGCAGAGGACTAAACCTCTTGACTATCTCTGGGTACAGACAAGGAAACTATTTGTGATATGATGTTACTCTAGGAGTTAGTGTTTATTTTCTGGTGTGTGTTGTGTGGATACAGGTGTCTTTGGGCAGCACCTGGAGGAGACTATGCTGTGTGAGGGCCAATGTGGCCCCCAGCGACTAGTCCCTGTGCTGGTGGAACAGTGTGTGTGTTTCATACGTCAGCAGGGGCTTGAGGAGGAGGGGCTTTTCAGGGCCCCTGGACAGACCAATCATGTTCGAGAGCTGCAGGATGCGTTTGACCGTGGTGAGAAGTCAGTGTTCGACAGGTTCGGGAATGATACGTTTTATCTACAGCAGCATGTGTTGTACAATACTCTATACACCCATCTGGAGAGTATTCTGTGTTGTTCCCACACCTCCTGATGCTCTTCTTTTACAGTACCACAGATGTCCACACAGTGGCATCACTGCTAAAGCTGTACATACGGGAGCTGCCTGAGCCTATAATCCCTTTCTCCAAATACACACAATTCCTTTCTTGTGCTCAGCTACTTATCAAGGATAAGGAAATGGTGAGTGTCTCTACATGTCTCTCCCACTACAGCCACCTATCACTTTATTGTGATTTTTTCCAAATTTTCACATTTCCAAATAAAATATATAGCTTTTTCTTTTTCTAGGGTATCGTAGAGCTTGGCAAGCAGGTGAAGGCCCTTCCTCAGGTTAACTACAACCTCCTTAAATACATCTGCAAGTAAGCACTATCTTTGTTGTATAGGTATGTACTGATGTGAATTTGAAAGGTTTTACTGTAGAGGACTTGCCACCCAGTCATGACAGAGAAATAAATAACATTGCATACACCTACATCCCTGCTGTCATCGGGGGAAGTGACATCACATAGATCAAGTCTATGTATGAGTCTATTGCATGTCTCTTCTGCATCTCTATTAATATCATCAGCTGAGTACACCCAGGCAGCTCACACAGTGCCAGACTCATGACTCACTCCCCCTTTATTCATGAAGAGAGTTTGATTTATACAGAGTGAAAAAGGGGTGTAAGGGTTTTTAATTTTGTAAATCAGTCATCAGTGAAGCCCTGAAAATGTTTTACACTCTTGCAGTCACAGTGTTTGGTTTCTGTATGGTCAGGTTTCTGGATGAAGTTCAGTCCCACTCCAGTGAGAACAAGATGAGTGTTCAGAACCTGGCCACTGTGTTTGGACCCAATATCCTTCGGCCCAGAGTGGAGGATCCAGTCACCATGATGGAGGGTAGAGGAACAAATTAAAACTACAGACATTAATTAGTAACTAAATCTGCTCTTACAGAGCTATAAAAATGAAGGCTTCCATTCAACAACTCATCCAAAATGAACAAATTGAAGCAAGCAAATTTATAATATTTCTGTGTACCTGTGTCCTCCCTTGTCTTAAACAGGAAGCTCCCAGGTACAACACTTAATGACTGTGTTGATCAGTGAACACTCCTGCCTCTACCAGCGGGAGGAGCCCGAAACAGAAACCAAGACTCCCACACAGCCACAGCAGAGCCCTGCCCAACGGGGCAAGGTGGAGTGGGTCTCACAAGAAGACACTGACCCCAAACCCTGTCCCTCCTCAGGCTCAGGCGCTGGCTCCAAACCACCCAAAGAGGACCTGCAATCCTCCACCCCCTATATAGAGAGTAAGCACTCTGAACCAAGCCCCCTTAGTATCCCAGAGAAGGGAGAGGATAGTCATATTCAAGGGAAGGGCAAGGGGAAGACAGAGGGGAAGGTGGACAGGAAAATAGATGTTAAGAGTGAGGGGAAAGCTGGGAGTGAAGTAGCCCTTAGTCCCAGTAAACAGTCCAAAGCATTGCCCTCCTGGAGGTGCTCCTTCAAGGGGGGAGCAGGATCTGGGGGGCCCAGGGGAAAAATGGGGGGATCAGCAGGGGATGTTTCAGCAGCTGGTGGGAGCAACTGGCTGATAAACGGCCTGTCGTCTCTACGTGCTCACAGGCGCACCGCCTCCTCTGGAGAAAGATTGAAAGACTCCACTCTGTCAACCCTCTCTCTTAAGGAGAATGCTTTTACACTGAAGGACTCTCAGAGAGACTCTGCTGAAGACTCCTCTCACTCTCCAAACTCATCCCTCTCTCACAGAGCCCTCCACCAATCCCACAGACTATCTGCTTATGACAATGTTACAGTTGCTCCCTCTAGTTTGAGCTTGCCTGCTGACTCCTCCTCCCTCTGGACCTCCTTTGAGATCTCATTGGCTGAGCCAGAACGAAGTGATCAGGGGTTGGGGTTAGGGCAGGATCAAGAGAGACCCACAGAGACAAGGGACAGTACCAATGCACTGGATCATGGCGTGAGCAGCATTGGCACTGGCAGTGAGGCTGACCCTGGGGATGATACCACAGGCCAGGGGTCAGGATCACATGAGGATCTCACCAACTGGGTGTCTGAGCTCAAGCAGGAACTGAAGATGCAGAGGATGAGCTATGAAACCTGCATTCGCAAGTAAGAATGAATCACCTGTCATTCGTCATTTATTGACCAGTTTAAATCAATGCGTCATTAATACTTACCTCTCTTCCCTTTTGGTTTCGAGGTTGGAGGAGTCCTGTTCTAAATACCAGTCCCAGGTGGGCCACCTTGAGGAGGAACTGGACCAGGAGAGGAAAAGGTTCCACATGCTGGAGGTCCGACTCAGGAACTCGGAGAGGGCACATCAAGATGCAGAGAGCCGGAACATTCTCCTCCAGAAGGAGATGGAGGAGTTCTTCAAAACCCTGGGAGATTTAACCACTGGAACAGCACGGACCAAGTAGACCAGACCAACTTTCCTTCATCTGGTCCATCAAGAAAAGACTGGGAAATTCAATTACTGGGAAAAGGGCCAGCCTGCCCCAAAGCTTTGAAGACCAAATACCTCTAGTGCAGTACTACTTGCTGTTGTGTCCCCTCTAGCATGGCCATCTAGTGCCTACACTGATCAGTGCCGGTGCCAAACTAGAACTCCTCTGGGCCAAGCAGCTCTCATTTTCACACATTTTACCATTCCATAAAATCCCTTACTATTGTACTTCTTAAATCATGTAGCTCATCATTTTTTGACTGTTTCCTTCTGTAAGAAACCAGGAAAAGCCTTATTTATGATATATATGTGGTGCAGTCTTCTACTAATCCCTGTTCATTTTCACTTTTTAACTCACATTCTTGCAAGAAATGTCAAATTGAGAATAAAAAGGACACCACCATAAGACATTAAAATTCAACTCTTTTATTTGCCGGAGTTGAAGGTAGACGGTTTACATTTCTGATGTATATAATTGGTCTGTTAGTGAGGCAATTTCAGATCCAAAGGCTAAAATTCACACAGCTGGCCATACCAAAATACAGCACAACAGGATAACTCTTTACTGTCAGTGTTTGCCAAACCATCAAAAGACCAGAGCATCATCCCTATAATGCTGAATGGCTTGCTCTCCTTTTCTCTATATGCACCAACACTAAGCCAGATTTGTGCAAAGAAAAGTCATGCAAAACACTGTTGTCTATCCTATCTTTTCTACTTTGAGGAGATGGGGGAGAGGAAACCACTAGGAGAGAAAGCCACAACAGCCTATTCAGATGCAGCCCAGGAAGGGTGAGGCCAAGCGTCACAATCCCCAAAATGCATTCTGGGAGCTGATGCTAAGGGGTTACTGTCTCTGGCCGTAGTTAGGGGGAGCGCCCAGCCATGATAAGGGCAATTGGATAGGTTTGGAATTCAAGCCATCAAATACATCCAAAGGTAATCATGGCAGGTAGCAAACTGTTTTCTGACTCTCAGAAAACATACATACATCTACAGTAAAATGTACAGATCAATCACTGACTACCTATACTATTCTATAAATTATATTGCACAGAAAACAATGAAACAAAAACAAAATGCATATAAATAGTACTTTTGAATGAAATGTACATTACATACAAGAGCCGCCTCCTAGCTTGAAATAAATAAATACACAAATACAGAAAAACTAAATATTTTTTTCGCAGTTCTTTCGAATGATGTGTTACATATATATATATATAAATCCAGAAATGTGTGTTTGAGTGTTTGAGTGTGTGTGTGTGCATGTGTGAGGTAGAACTAAGAAAGACGCACCACACAGAGAGGGGCATCTGCCACAGAGGACTTAAAATCACTGAACGGAGTAAGGGCACTTAAATCAAATATAATCAGATCACTGTAAATAAAAAGGTCTGAAAGAACCTGCCCAATGGGTAAAGTGACTAATTTACACTCCAGCAACAGCCCATTCCCTAAATACAGCACTTCTAGCCAGTGGAGAGGCCTCTTTACAGCGCCTAGAGTAACCATTGGCTTACTGTGCCACTGTTCTCTTCTCTTACATTCACCCTGTTCTTCCTCATCCAACAGACCGTCACATACGAATTACAGCCAAATAACTTAACGAGTTAAAATACAGACAGTCTTACAGTATGCCATAGTAAAAAATGTGATTAGGCATCAGGGCAATAGAACAATTGAGTGAGGAAAAAATATTCGGTTTCTCAGGATTCACATAATCAGAGGTGACATAATACTAAGAAATAAGCTAACTTGGATACACTGAAGGATACTTTCTACAAGAAAGATGAGAAAAATGTGAAAATAAACTAATCCATTTGCATTAATATCCAAGATGAAGTGTGTTATAGCCTACTGAGCTAAACAAGAGTTAATAGAGATTCATCGTCCCCAAAACAATACAAAATGCGAAATGAACAATTCAAAAATATATTTAACATAATCAATCTTGTAATGCTAACAGTATGGCAATCCACTGTATAGCAGTAGCTTAGAAACAGCAATGTGTAAAGTACACTCAAAACCTTCCTTTTCATTACATACATTACAGATTCACATCAAAACATACTTTGATTCTTTGCAGCAAAAATAATAACGCAATTTCAAACCACAATCATTTACAGCAGTATGGGGGGGGGGCAAACTGTACAGAAAAAAGCGTAGCTCTACAAACTAACATAAGTTCCATTGGCCTAAACCCTATCCCATAACACTTACTGCAGTTGTAGGTGCAAGGGTGAAGATAGGGTTGCTTGTTTTAGTGTTTGTGTGTGGATGTGTACATGTGTATGTCTGTGTGTGTGTGTGTGTGTTATCTGCAGCAGCCCAGAGCTCCTAGGGAGGTGTGGCTGTCCAGGCTGCTCTCTGTGTCAGAGGTCATGGTGGGGTCACTGCTCGGGTCGCTGGGCTCAGTGGACATGGACGAGACGTCGTTGGCCGAGGAGGAGGAAGAAGCGGGCTGAGGGGAGCTGTCGATCACTGCTGCACCTGTGCTGCGAGAAACACACGGGATCACTGATACACCTGTGCAGTGCACACACACTGCTTCCATTTTGCTGGATGCTTTTATCCAAAGCACTTTACAATACTACTAAAGCTACAGGACCATGCTTTATGTTCTCCATGTCTGGCTTAATCTTTTTATTGCTTAACTTTACATTGTCCTGTACATTTCAAAAAGCTTTATTGAACTTAATACAAAATAAAAGTCTTAAAGCGTATTCATCACATTTACATTATTCAATCATGTATATGTCAGGAAGTTGTGAAACAAAACTTGCAAACTTGTTTTATTGGGCCTACATCAAGCCTCCGACATGAAATATCCATTGTGTGCCTCTAACAACCAACAAATCAAAATACCTCACTGGGTTGTACATCTCCCACCTCGTACTCTCCACAATTCATTCCCCTTCGCTCTCTTACTGTCTCAATAAGTTCCAGTGATTATTCACCTAAAGGAGGTGGCTGGCCTCTGATCACTCCATTTTTCGTCCACTCCTCCCATTCACACACTTCCTTGTAAATCAAATCTGCAAATACAAGAAAATAAAGGGGGCAATGGGGACAGGAGAGAGAGAAATGGCCGAGGGGGAGAAAGGGTGGAGAAAAGATGTCAAGGCAAATAGTAAAGATATCTTTTCCTGTATCGTCAAAGTGTATCACATGCTGTACAATCCAGACATCATCATGTTTCTAATTTGGGCATGCAGTGCTGGCGTGGCCCAGATAATATGAGTGAGGGGTCGTTATCACCTGGCAGGAGTTAGGATGAGCTCATCCTGCTGGACAACAACTGAAAGTGATATTTACACACAGTCCTAAGTCCTGCCCCGCTACACAGCATTGGGTTCCTCACAGTGGCAAAAAACTGAGAGGCTTTCACAGAGGTTTTCAGGTGACCTAACGCACACTCTGGCGGCCAAAGTGGAGGTCCACAGCTCTTGGGCAACAGTGGATGTGAACAGCTGATTGTATTTCTAAATGTATGACTTGGCCATCTCAACAGAATTCCGTAGACGTGGTTCATTTCTGTGCCGATTAACTGACCATTTCATCACTGAAAAACCTGATTTGGTGTTTAGATGTCAGAGTGTTAGCTAACTAGTCATAGTATCTGGTAAGGTAACCAGATCTGAATATGCACACTAGCCAAGGTATCTAGTATAGTGGCTAGCGTTAGTAGTGCCTAGTAGTGACATGTTAACATTAATATTGGCTGCCTTGCTAAATTAGCCTGCTGGCTAGTTAGCTAGCTAACAAAAACAAAAAACAACTCTTTAGGTTAGCTGTGCTGACTCCTCTCAAGCTACAACTTGTAGAGATTTAGACTAGAGACTAGGACAGACAGTCACAGTGTGTCACAGTAACCTAAATTTGGAATTAAATATACTTTATAATTTTTTCATGTATCTATTTTTCTTGCCTCGTTGTTATATATTTAGCCATTATTTGCACAGGTCCAATTCTCCAGTGGAAGTGGCGTGTTGAGTGTAGAGTGAGATATTCTAGTATGTTGTCTAACCTTTCCACTCTTCCACGGTGTGCTCCCTCTCATCCAGCTGTTTGTCCGTGATTTTTGGAGGGGGCTGAGAAACAGAAAGTGGGATAAATGTCACATTGGTGGTGAATGAGCGACTTAATGAGTGATTGAATTAAAATCTCATGTGACTCCCTTAAAGAATCATCGGGTACTATCTGCGATCCACTTACCGCTTCCACTTCAGCTGGGTCGTACCAAACATTAATGTAGGGGTGCTTCAGGGCCTCATCTACAGAGATGCGCTTGGAGGCATCAATCACTAACATCTTGGATAAGAGATCCCTCGCTTGGCTCGCTGGGGGGAGAGACAACAAACAGATATGATGCTGTGCTATTAATCACCAGGCTGTATATTTGTTTGAATGTAATAAATCTTGAATAAATCATTTCAATTAACACAAAATATATTAATATCACTTTTAACATTCAAGACATAGGAGCAAGGCGATAATGCACAGACACGAGCACTACCTTTCAGTTTGTTGTGTTCAGAGTCGGCAGGGAAGAGCACATCAGGGAAGAGTTTCTCAAAGGTGTATCCAGCGTAGCGCGGCCTGTTTTCTACATACGTTCTTACTGACTGGTTCAGCTTCATGAGGAACTCCTGAGATGGAGTACCTAGCTGCTCAATTACCTTGTTCCATTGGTCGATGTCTGAAGTGTTAATGTTAAGGAAATATGCCACAGAGACACTACAGTACACACACAAAACACACCACTAGGCAGCACCTGATTCAGCTCACTCTGAGACACACACTGACAGCCCTTCTTAGACTAGGAAAGACCCACACACACACACACAAAATGAACATACACTACACCTGCCTGGATCACATGACCTTTAATGATGTAGCTATTCACACAACAAATGCATAACTGCATACCCTCTCAGGAACTATAGTGCCCTGCATTAGACTACTATGCAGTGTGCTGTCTGATTTCTTTCCTTCAAGTTCTCACAACAGGAGGGTACAGCAGAGCAAAGATGGCAGGCACGTAGGTTGGGTGAAAAAGGTGAAAAGGTGGAAGCAGAGTGACATGAGGAAACTCTAGGAATGGGAACTAAAAGGGATGTCGGTGGATCCCTTCACACAGAATGAAGTGATTGCACAGTGATCAATGGTGGGGAAGGATACGATCAGTGCCAGGGAACAACACGCTACCCCGGATCATCTCGGCCACTATGCAGCCCACTGACCATACATCCACTGGAGGCGGGAGGTGAGATGACAGGGAGTTTAGCATGCAAACACAATGATAACACAAGTGAGAGAAATGCAAGGAGAATGGTGGCATGGTGTACAAATATGAAAATGGAGAGCATGCAACATCAGCCAGTGTCCGCAACTGAAGGAAATGAAGAGGAACAATGATTTGTTGAGTGTCCTAAAGCTGGATCTCAAATAAGGAATAATATACTGGCCTATTTTGGTTATCAACAATTGCTCGAAGCTTGGCACAGAATATCATACATGCCAAGAATTGATTGCAACACAGAAGAAAGATCTGACTGTCTGTCCGGTGCCAAGCACAAGCACTTGCGCTGTGCACAGCTTTTCCGGAGAACGTTCCGGAGAAAAACAAAGTGTGAAGAAATAGTTTAAAAGACACAAGGATACAGTCCCTTCCTGGGAAGAGGATTTTATGGCGAACCATTTCTGCCAGTATGCAGCCCACAGACCATATGTCCACTAGTGAAGTGGAATACAGTAAACAGAGGCGACAAGAGGTGAGAGCAATGCACAACAACAAGTTAGTTAGGAAACTTTTTTTTTTTTACAACAAACAAATCAAATTATGCACAGAAGCACCATGCTGCTTTGAGTAAACGTGCAAAGTAGTAATAACAAGATTCATCAAATACTCAGTTCCCTGTCTATGAATGAACATGGATTTGAGACAGGATTTTATAAAAGGAAATAGTGTAGTGTAATTTTTTTTTCAACATGGTTTGATGCTGTAGATAAGTGCATTGGATGCATAGACAGGTAGATACTGACCATTGGCCTGGTAGCCCATGCCCAGGATAACCTCTGGCGCTCTGTAGTAGCGTGTGACCACATATGGCGTCATTAGCAGGCCTGTGGCGGCGGTCCGAGCCAGGCCAAAGTCCAGAATCTTCAGTGTACAATCTGACTTCACAACAATGTTACTGGGCTTGAGGTCCTACAGAAGAACACATACCAAGAATTGTTTTGTAGATCTTTATTTGGTCAAATATAAGAAGAACAGCAACTTCACTGCACCTAATACTGTGTATCATTGTCAAGTCATTCAGTGGATTGTTTTGCATTCAGCCTTGTGAAAACCTCCAATTATTTATTTTTCATATTATTCTTATCTCTGCCTATAAACCAAACACGGCTGCTCACTATGCATTGTGCTCTCAAATAAATGTGACAAAATGTTTTGCAATTGTTAGGAATAGCTGTTCCGCTAATACTGACTTCCAAAAGTACAAGTATGGAGGAGTTGCACTCTAGTGTATGCTTGATAATTGTGGTTTGTAATTAGTCTACACATCTGACCTAAAGCTTGGTCAGTTTTTATACTTGGGTAAAGATCTACATGTACTGAAGTGGCTTAGAGACTGTAGTATTTTCATTAGGTCCTCATTGAACTGTGTGTGTCTGAAATGCCAGTGGTAGCGAATGGCCCCTAGCTTACTGCTCCTGCTGCAGCTATTTTACAGAGATTGCTTTTTCCATTTCCCATTTCTCTACAATTGACATTGCTTGTGGAAGAGTTTCGCTAGCTTGTAGAAAATTCCTTTCAAGTTCCCTACGTTCCTGATAAGTTAAGTGGTAACATTAGTAACGTCAAGATTGTTTGAGTTAGGCTTTGTATTTTGTTTGTTGGACTTCTTCCTTCTCTTAGGCATAATCCTTTGTTGAGGATGTAACATTACTGTAGTTGTTACCTTATTACCTTGTTATGTTAGCAGTAACATTAGTTGATAAGTTATGAGCTATTATCGGTGATTTGATTTAACATTGTTATATTTTAATTTGTCAAGAACACAGCTAGCAATCTCTTCATGATGAGGAACAAATGTAAGCTGAGGTGCATGCTTTCATTTCCCAAGTTTTAGTTTCTTCAATGATCCAATGATACATTTCAATTCTTGCTGCACAAGAAATAATAATATTAATAATGCAATACTTTATTGATTCCTGGTGAAATGGGGAAATTTAATGTTCACTTGTCAACTGCAGGACAGCACCCCTGGAGCTGGTAGGAATTCAGTGCCTTGTTTGAGGACACTACAGGGCGAATACCTGCCAACAGGGGGGCATGAACCCGGGTCAGTCCAGTAAACTGGCAGTAAAACTGACTGTACTTACACTCTGACACAGCCAGAGTGTAAGTACAGCCAGTCCTTGTCAGGTGTCAAAGTAGGTTTAACGGTTTCTCTCTGGTGTGGGTCAGGTGATACCTACCCTGTGAATGATGCCGGCAGCGTGGAGGTGTTTGATACCACACAACATCTGATAGAGCAGGTAGGACAGCCTCTCATGGTCCAGCTCCATCTGAATGACCTGGCACAGGTTGGCATCCATCAGCTCCATCACCAAGTATCTGATAGAACAAGAGCAGTTTACACACACACAGTTGAGAAGCATGCACACACACAGGGAGGGAGTCATTGATTTAGACATATACTGTACATATTCCCTCCAACACAAACAACACAAGTACTAACACACACAAATACATCCACACTTCACATCCAGTTACTTACACATCTTGGAATTCTTCTAATGATTTTTGTGGTGTAAATACATTTAATAGGCCAATGATCTGTGGATGTAGAATGACACAAATAAGAATGACGTGGTATGTCATTGAGATTTTATTCACCTTTTGGCAACCTAACAGATCAAGTCTTCCACTGGCGGAATGTAATTAAAGCAAAGAATAACTGAATAGTCAACTTACATTTTTGTGATTGACACATTTCATAAGGACTAGTTCTCTGTACGCCCTCTTGGCATGGGTCTGATTCTGAAACGGCCGACTCAGTTTCTTGATGGCAACATTTCTTTCAAGGTTTTGGTCATATGCAGAGCTGAAAAACAAAGTCATGAAGAATTGGAAAATATGGATCCAACTGTAGCTGAAACGGTGGTAGTAGAGACCAAAGGATATGGTTATGCAACTTTTTCAGGTGGTGTTTTTAACAATATAACAGGACAGTGCATGTGTCATTGAAATACAGAAATTCATATGGATCTGGACATCAAATATAATTTCACTGTCAATAAGGAATGAGATGATGAGTTCTTTAGGCAACATTATGGGAGACATTCCTTCATTCACATGAATCCTTCCAAGGCTCTGGTGATGTACAGTACACAATGTCCCACATTTTACCATGTAGATGATAACTGAATGTAGATGGGGCTGAAACACTCACCACACGATTCCCTGTGCTCCTGAGCCGATGGGTCTTAGATTCTGGTAACGCTTCAGAACTGTGAATGTAGAGTCTCCAACGTCTAAGCTGTAGAACTCTCTTTCTCTCTTGTTTTTGTTCATGGTGAAATCCTCAATTACTGCTTTCTGTGCATCCAAAAATGTCCTCTGTGTACGCAAAGGTGGACAGACATTTACATCAAAACACTGCCAGAATATCATCGATACCGTAGTAGCTGTTGAGCAGGGAGTCAAATGCAAGCCTCGTTCCTGAGAAAGCGGTTTAGGAGTAAAGACACTGCTGAATTTCTCACTTCAGGCAAAGGCTGCAGTTCCTTATCACACCAACTCAGCAAACAGACTAGGATGGCAGATTTGATATCATCAGCGGTGGTGGCAGAACAGCAGGCCACAGGGGGGTCTACTCCATCATATGAAACATGACTCTCAAAATGTCTCTCTCACACTGGAAACTAAGCCTGGTGATGATTCCTGCCTGAATGCTTGTGAGTTTGAACCCCAGCCTAGTTCTGCAAGCAGGTCTTCCACAGGCACATGTTAACTGGGTCAAGTTACACCGGGGGGCTGAGAGCCCAGATAAGACATAAAGCAGAGATGCTTATATGATTGCATGATGTTCCTGAAACCAACAAAAACTAGAAAAATGTATGGTAGGCTTTTCTTGCTTTCTTACTTTTGAGGAAGCAACAATGCTTAGATAAGCAACGGAATACCCCCCACACACACACTCCTACACTCTTTCTCAACACGCAGTCCATATGAGGCACATAATTGCCGAAATAAAATGAGTCAGCTCTCCTTCTGTTCCTCCAACGTCACAAAGACGTACATAACATCCAACTCTGTAACAACATCAAAATAGACACGCTGCTTCTTTTTATAAATCAGACAGGAAGACAATTACGTTGAAATGAGTTATGCTGTCTTGAATGATAATACAGTTACTGTACAGTAGTGTCAGTGCTAGGTAATCTGTTGCGCCTGTAATATCATTACTTTCTGTAATTATGACTGTCAGTGCGGTGAAGATAGCAGGTTAGTGGCTTTAGTAACTTGATACCCTTTGATCCTCTGAATTCCTATTTCATCACAGATTATGTTCCTAATATACAACAACTAGTCTTGATGCTTACAACAACAGTATCAACACATTTCTCTAAAATGGGATTCCAGTCATGGCATTTACAAGGGATGCAGTACACCGCAGCAGTAGCCAGCCAATGCAGCACCTGGGAAAGTGAATGTTTGGACTTAGTCAATAGATTCGGGGGGGGGAACCACACAAGGAGGACTGTAATAAATCTAGATGTCTGGTGTATTTAGCAGGAGCAGAGACCCAGCGGGCTCTCTCCTGCAGTGCACTGCCCTGTAACTAGTCAGCCTCTGTTTTCTGTAAATAACCTGGCTTCAGCCTAATGGTTTAATGAATGGCTTTCCAGTGCATGCCTGCTGATCCTAGGCCACGGTGTTTCACACATGTGGCCTATTCAACTGAACACAAATTGTCACATATGCAATCCCAAGAGATACTGGAACAACTTTAAGCAGAAAACATGGAATCACCAACCACCATAAATCAATCAGTTTTCCCTTCCATATTTTCACATACCTAGGAGGTAAAATAAGCTGAGACTGATCGTACACGTGAATACTACTAACAGCCAAGGAAGAATCTACTGTATCATGTGTATTTTTTCTATTGACATACATCACATGAACCTGCTGAGGAATCACAAGGACAAGCAAAATCCATACACGCACATGTAATTCAAACCACGCTTCGTGAAAGAAAGCGTTTCATTGCCCTTCATTCAATGCACTTCCACTCTGTTACATATAACCCTCATATATGCCGCTGTACACTGAATCAAAAGCTGATACAGCCCTTTTTTTCCACTGCGAGGTTATGGTCTACACAGCTATACTGACAGCAGGGCGGAGAACGGGACTGAAAAAAAAACACAGAAAGAAGACTCGTCCTACATCTCACCGGCACCGATTAACCACAGAGATTGTGTAGAGGATCAATATCGAGCCATTTATTTCCATTTGGTGTTAAAGCGTTAACCTTGGCCACGCGACCCCTTCCTGACGACAGAGGTAGCAGGCAGGTAAAACGACCGTACGAGATCACTGCATTAGAAAGAGCCGTGCATGCTAAAACGTTGCACCCGGAGTGAGTAGGATATATTGGATAGTCCCGACATTATTGTAGTGATAATAACAACCGTATTGTGATATAGCATGGCCTGGTCTGAAACACAGTGCGCAGTCGGTTGTGATACTACGCCGCTGTCTTTAAATCCATCCGAGAATATTGTGAACAGGCGTATTGCATCGTTACAGTATGAAAGGAAATGTTTTGGGATAGGCAATAAGGCAAGCTACAATGTAACACCCCGGACAACAAACGCATCGGTGAAGCAGCATGCACGTAACGATACGACCCTCCCCCACGGCCAAACAATAACCATGTCAGAGAAGAGGCGCAAATCCTGATCTTACCTCTGTCATCAAATTAAACTCTTGATTTCTCCACGGTCCGGTTGGCGATGTGCTGTTCTGGAGCTGGACTATTTGTTTATGCCGCCGGTGAAGGATGATTTATTCCGTTGTGCGGCTTAAAAATACATGACCTCACCAAATTCACTTGCCTACGTTTCCATCTAGCTGCGACTGACAGGCCGGACGCGCAGTGAGCACGGGGCATGCGTCCCAACAGCACGTCACTCATCAACAGAGACACACCCACCACCTCTATCTGTCTGTCTGCCGGAGTGTCTGTCTAGATAGCTAGCTATAAATCTGTCTATCGATTTGTTGTCTGATTTTACTCCCTTACACTCCTGATTTGTTTTAGCCCATTTCTGTTCAAAACAGGAACAGGAGGAATGAGTTGTCATTTTGTGCCTGGAGTAAATCAGTTGCAGGGTCTGTGACATTGCATGGCCAGATTGAAAATAGGCCTATATTCCACATAATGACACTCAGCCACACTTTAAAAACACTTCAAATGGCGATGTTTGCCTTTTCTGTCCAACAGTGCACAACATAAATTAAAGTTTTCTGAAGCATTTAATGACATATTGATTCATGTATGATAAACATTGGATATTATCTTGCTTTGTACTCCATAAAACACCTAAAATACCATGATACCATCTCTTGGTTTCGTATAAACATGCTAACCCAGGCAGTGCTGCATCCCAGATCAGTGTCAGGGACAGTAGCAGTGGCTATGCAAGTTGAAATGAATAAGAGGTTTTAATAGACTCTCTTTACAAAAATGTAACAGTGATATGCTGCAGTGATCAGAAATGAGTCAGTGATGGATTATTACTGAAGTAGAAATAAAAAAGGAAATTTAACTGAGTAAAATGTATAACCTATACGTTTTATGTGCGTTAAATATGAAGCCATTCCGGCAATCCTTCTGTATATAGGGTTTATAATATAGGGTATGCTCTGTCCATATTAAATAGCGGGCTAATCATTTGTGGAAGACCATGGCATGCATTGGCTCTGCAGAAATCCATAGCATATTATAGGCTACCACCTAGAGTTCAACGTAGGCTACATAAGGGACGTTTTCCAGGGATCCATGTTTTACGAAGGCATGTGACTGAATAAGGACATTAGATAAAATTACGTTAACTTAGCGCTGAGTAGTTTAAATTCTCCCTGCACCCACCTGACAGCAGTGGGATGTTGTTATTTATCCTTATCCCTGCGCAGATACCCCGGGGCCTGCAGAGACAAGCTGGGAGGCGGCATGGATAAACGTCCCAGTACCGACTCCAGCAGCGAGAGAAGGCTACTACGGTTTCTTACCCCTTGTTCGAAGAGAGCCCGGAGCGTTATGATCATTGTGGAAGAGCAGCCCCGTGGCAGCACGCTACAGTCCACTCGTTTGGCCGTGGTCGATCGTCCTTCCCAGGCTTCTCTGTAGCGCACCTACAGCCGGTACGCACCGGACCCATGGGCGTCAGACGGATTAGTTAAATCGGTGTAGCTGATCTCACACCACCCGCTATTGGCGGCTCTGACCTGTCGCTTGTCAAACTGCGTGTTTAATCCAATTAAGTATTTAAAGCCGAGATACTAAGAATAGCGCCAATTACAGTAAAAAAAAAAAGTTTCAGACATCCATCGTGGTGGTGGTAATAGAACAAATGAACTGGACACCATATACACTTAATGTCATTGATGAATTACCTGCAAGAGTGGAGCAGCCCTTAGTAACGCAGAGGACGCCAAAACAGCAATGCAATGATCACAAGGATTATACTGGGGCCGTGGTGGGAGCACTGAAGATAATATAGAGGATCAGACTCTTCACATAAGTTACGTATGTTACCAGGTAATATCCCACCCACACCGTGAGCTATCATATATAGTACTATTTGACAATTTGTTGAAATTATGTGGATACACGTTTTTTAGATTTTCAGAAGAAAAGCCAATATTAATTCCTCATACTACAGGAGGACCCTATGCAAACTTTCACACAAGTATCAGATCTAAAAAGGGAATCAGCTTCAAGAGTTAATACTGTTTCCAGTATATATGAGTGAGTGTGGTCAAATCCGTTGTTTGTTATATTAACATTGTAACTACATAAATGGTATCATATTGTTACCTTACTACTGATAATACTGTGCTTATGAGGAACCTTTGTTGTTGTGGTAGGTGAACATCTAAAATTAATTGTCACTGTGTCTCATAGAATGACTTTTAGTAGGAAAGAAGGTTAAGACAGAGACCCAGTTCTTATACAATTGTTACCTGCCCCAAATTCCCAAGAATAGAGTACACTCTCCTCATACAATGTGGGAATAACTGTTGACTGATGGATCAATAAGCTGGTTTGTGGTTGACAAGTGAATAAGCTAGTTGATGATTGGTTGATTAATACCATAACATACGTTCTGCTTTTTAGTTCAAATATCATGGATTGGAGACACATTTGATGTTCAAATATCAAGAAACTTTTATACACATCCAGTCAGGAAGTCAGAACGTGTCCTCTTAAAGTTTCTATGACAGCTGTTTCTAGTTAGTCAGGAGACATCTTGCAATTGCAATTAGTATTAGCCAGCAGCTTTGACACCAAATGCTTTGTTCCTTCAATGTATCAAATGCAAGTTAAAAGGTTGTAATTTAGAAATTACAGATAATGTGGCAGGAGGTACTTTGGTGTTGACAGTGAGAGCTCTCTTAATCACTGTTTGCCTACACTCTAAGAATCACTTTGCCAAGAGCAGGAGAGGTCAAGATTAGGAACAGCCAGACTAGCTCTAGCCAATCAGCACCTCCAAATATAGAGGCAACATACAGCCATACATTAATACACACACAACTCTATATATGAAGTTAAGGATTGTCAGTTTCTTACAAAAGACATTTTGTTGATGGAACAACAAGTGACAGTGTGGTGCGAGCAGACGTAGCTTGCACCCAACAACCAGGCAGGTTCCCAGGTGATCCCTGTACCAGTCCCTGACCTTACTGGGCTTAGCTTCAGACCTGTAGGCCTCAGAGAACTGTGAGGGAGTATAACTACTAAAGTTTTGCTCTGGCTCCCACAATCCTCTTCAACCCCTCTTACACTGTAACAACAAACCAGACTACAGGGTTGGAGTTATTGTTGGATTCCTTTATATTTCTTTTCAATCAAAGAGTTTAATCACTGATTCAATCAGCCTTGTACAGTTAATGGAGTTGTCCCTAACCACACACAGTCAATGTGCCTTTTTATTGCTTTGTCATCCATGCTCTTCCCTGTTTTTAGATTTTTATCGTCTTGTCATTTGCCACACGACTATCAAGTACAATCTTATAAGATTTTTTATTGTTATTATTCAATTCACATTCTAAGTGTCTTGATCTGAGGATAGGATCAATTTAAAGGAGCAGAAGTGAAGGATTTAGTCAGGCCTAAAGTAATTGTGTTGGTCTGTAGCCATGGAGCCATGTTGCCTCCCTCTGTTTGAGTCTGAGATTGGCCATAAGGACTATATTATTACTCTTTGAAACATTTTGCACAAAACCTGGAGAGTTAGTGATTAATTTGCACTCGTTCAGATCATTTCAGATTAAAGAGCATAGAGGTTAAATTATTGAACAAATGCATATACCCTTTAGACAACAATGCACTGATTAAGGCACCATGCCTTCACAACTCTCATAGAAAAACATAAGAAATGGGTTGGACACACACTACAGGATTTCTATTTAAGCATCAATGATGCCCCACCAGTCAATCTTATAAGACTGAGTGCTTAGAGAAAGCTGCTGAAAAAAGCTGCTCTGACCTTCTAATATTATGGTAACTTGAGGTAGAGCCTAACTGGGGCTGCTTCTGGTCAAAATGTTGATTTGCTCAGATTTACTCCATCCCACAAACATTTAGAACAATGGGGAACATCAGCTTTCTCAGAACACATTGATCAGTACCAGATAGCCATTTTGCTGCGTAATTGATTCAACAATATCTTGTTGTGTGCATCCAGCCTGCCTAACCTAACATGCTTATGATGTAAGACACACTCATCACTGAGATACATATGGTACATTTTAGAGTGTGATGTGGCCTATTTTCAACCAATATATTGTTTCTCTCAGGTATGCTACACATGCATTACATCTGATGTCAAGCAGAACTATTCTTTTGGATCGGTAAAGAAGCTCTCCCTTCGCATTGCCCATTTCATATTCAACCTGTCCACTGAGCTTTCCTTTTTCTCCAAATCCTGGGACTATATAATACCACCAATACCTAGGTGTGAAAACAAACTACCATGGAATTATGACACAGTTGCAATGGTGCCAGAACCACACTTCAAGCCCACTCTTGCAGATCTTCCTCAGCTCAGCAGAAAAGCCTATTAGGAAATGGGAGGGGCAGAGAGACCGAAAGGCAATGAGACTAATGGAATCCAATCAGGGTCTGGTGCAAAGAACAGTTCTTTTCCAAGAACTTTCTTAGAAATGACCTTCATAAATGGCTCTAAATACATAACATTACTAGACAGGTTGTTAGAAGAACAGTAACGTTTGCCAAAAGAGAGGAAGACACGATGAAATAGAAATATGGAATGAAGGTGGAAAAAGTAAAGAATTCAGAAGAAAGAGGATAGAAATTAGACACCCAGCAAAGAGAGCTTCGATGTATCAGAGTTGAGTTTGGAGTTTAGCTCGATGGTCATGAATGGTGAGCAATATGCTTAAACATTTCCCTACTTCTGCTTCTGTTTCAGTCATATCTAGAGAAAAAGCCAAATTAATTGCACCACACTCAAAGACTCTCCCTCTCACTCACTCTCTGTGTGTGCATCCATGAATGTATGTGTGTGTGTTTCTGTGTGTGTGTGCTTACGATCATGTATGTGTACGTGATTTTGCATTCCTAGGCGTGTGCGTGGAATGTGTGCAGGATGAGCAGCACATTCGTTACATTAGCGGAAGTACTGGAAGCACGAGGGGGACCTCTACTGGAGGAGGAGGTCTGGTCCCTGCTGCTGGGCACTGCAGAGTCTTTAGTGGATGTGTCCTGTAAGGGTAAAGCACTGCTGATATAAATAACCATCTCTTATGATATACTGATGACACTATGAATAATATCTTTAAGCTGTGACCATTGTAATGTGTTATTGTAATGCAACAGACGATATCTTGCAGTATCTCTACCCATCTGTCTATTTCACGAGATGTGACTTAACTGTAGAAAAGAAAGGAGCAGGAAATATATTATGGACTTCCCACTGTGTTTTTTTCAGGTCACAACAGTATGTGCAATATCATAAGCCCCACCTCCTTGCTGCTGTCATCCACTGGTACCGTAGCATTTAAGAGCTGTGCCCTATCAGATGAAGTATCCACCTTCACTGCTCCAGAGATGCTGCAGGGCCGTGCCAGCTCAACCAAACCTGCCGTAGAGAGGGTCAGTGCTACATCCTGAGCAACACTGCAAATGAAAGTTAAGGGCAGATCTTAGTCAAATGCAACATATTAGCTCACATTGCTTTTATCAAAACTTTAAACACTCTGCAATGACTTGAATTGGTTGCAGTTAGTTGAGTTGCTTCCATATCCTGATGTATTATTTCCTGAGGAGAGTACTGCATGTCTGAGTGTTCTCAGGATGCTGTCAGGAGGTGAAGGACGCCTAAGAGCTGTAAGGCTGCCATCTAGTGACTAAGAAAAGGAAAGTCTACCCTGGATTCGTTTAGCTCTGATGTTAGGGTACTATATGAAAACGTTCAGAAAATACAGAAAGTCATTGATACCATCAAGCAAGGGACATATGTTTGGCAAATGATGCTGTTGAAAAATATGTACACGTGTTCTTGGTCGTCTGAGATAGTTATGTTTCTGAACAGCTGTGCAGCCTCTCCCTGACTGATTGACTTTGTTGCACAGATGCTGGTGTATTCAATGGGTATGACTCTCTACTGGTCAGTTGATTTTCACCTACCTCAGAATCAGGTGGGTTTGCCTGATGCAGTGCTGTAACTTTTATTTCAGTACCTACGACAATAGCGTGCTTTAGTTATGACAATTATTTTCAACTCTTTCCCCTCCCAGCCAGTCCAGTTGAGCGACCATCTAAACAGCCTCCTCCTGAGCATGTGTGAGGATCTGGCGCACCGCAGGGTGAATCTCAACTCTATCCTGGAGGCCTGCGAATCTCAGCACAAAGCCTCTTTCCTGCCGCCTCCTACCGAAGTTATCAAACAACTGGTGGAGGTCTTCCACGAATCAGTGAGTCTGTCTGTCGGCCCACATGCCTTTCCACATGCATGTCTACCTATCTGCCTGTCTGTATGTGTATCCGTCACTCTGTACACCTTTGCCTGTCAGAATTTAAATGTGTATTCATATGGTTTTGTAAAAAAGGTCTTCATAATAAAATAAATAAGCAGTGGATTGCTTTCTTTTACTCCAGATGGATCATGGCTCTCTGCCAGACAGCAGTGTCCCTCTGAGTGGCAGGAGCCAGATGATCAGAGAGAGACTTCATGGTGAGCATGTATGGCAAGTCCTTGTGAACTCAATAACTGGTAAATGTATTAAGTTAAGCACTAAAAAGTTGGCTAACTGAGTTATAAATGCAAGTGGTAAACTAGATGGTGGATACCCTCAACCCTCTCATCTTCTGACTCTCTCATCTTCTGTGAGGAAAAAAATAGCAGCCAAAGCATGACATCAGAGAGGAGGTGCTGTCCATGAGCTAACACTGTGCATTCTAAACTATATGTAGTTCTTCATTTACTGAACTGAAAGTAAACAAAGTGTTAAAACATTGAAGCTGAATTGAATTGTCCATCCTGTCATAATGCCCAGGTTTCATTGCCATTTTGATGACAATAAGTTGATTGTTATGGAAGTGCCATCTTATAGCCCGCTTTGTTGCCCTTCACATCCGTAATTTAGCAAGCTAGAACTACTGTACCTTACCATGATGTCAACAATCAAGCGTTCTCCAGACCTGAGCAAAATGACCAGCAGGTTGGTAAATAATTTGAACAGTGGCAGTTGGTGTCCGCTCAGCTCAGACGAGTAAATGATATAGAAGAGTGATATCACACAACTGACAATCGCTCTTTTCAAAACAGGGATGCTGCTTTCAGATTAGACTGAACCTCTCTACCAGCTCCACGATTAGAGGATACAGGACAGTGACTTGATAGAGTGCAGTAAAGGCCACAGTAATATATTCTTTTCTTTTTGGTTCATTTCATCTCTTCAGTCAAGGAGTCAATGTCAATGTGTCAATGTCAAAACTGGACAAATCTAATCCCTTATCCGTTTTATCTTAAATTGGGTACACCCAATGTAGTTTGGTAAAAACAAAAGGCACATTTGACCTTTAAGAAGTTGTCACAATATAAAGATCTACAGTCCATAGTTGCAAAGATTGTCCGCTTGAATAAAGCCAGTGTACAGGTCAATAGGATTAAGGTCTTAACCTGAAGCCAGTCCAGGATTAGGCTGCTGTGAAAGCCAATAATCAGGTTTTCAGCGTAGTTGCTCAGGTTAAACCCTCCTCTAGCCTCGGCTCTGTCCAAACATCTCATTGTGCCTGGGTTAACACTAAGTGGAACATGTATCAAACTTTGCTGTCATCATTCATCTCTTACCTGGTGCCTTACCTGGTTGACAGGTAAGAGAGGGCCATTTCCAGACTTCAGTGAAGGGTGTGCAGCTGCAGCTGAAGGGAGAAGATACTCCGCAGACTCTGACTCAAAGTCAGGTAAGCCTATGATGCAGAGGAAAGGAAAACTGGAAATGAGTTAGAGAATGCTTGAAAGAAATACATTTTTCTGCCTATTACAGACAAAAGACAAAGAATTGCTCTCAAAATAATTTGCTACGTGCATGTGCCCACTGAGCAAAACCCC
>OOFE01025517.1:58396-72110 GCA_900323365.1 Monocentris japonica | reverse complement strand
GACTTTCAGATTTGCTGACCTGCCCATCATCATAAACAAGCACACACACACACACACACACACGCAAACCGTTTATGAATTGAAGCTGCTAATGATGATGAGGTTTGTGTATGGGCATATGACAGGTGACAGACTGCTGGAGGTTGATGGCTCCAACCTGAGGGGTGTGACTCACAGACAGGCTGTCGAATGCCTGAAGAAGACTGAGGAGGTAACACACACTCTCTCACACACACACAGACCTCCATGCACACGGACATGGACACCCACACAGGCTCAAGGAAATGCAACTGTACGTTTGTTGTTATTTTAGTCTTGGCTAAGGCGATATCGGCTAGCTAAAGCAGGTTGACATTCCACACCAGATCCCAAGCTGTTATTCACAGACAGTTTAACCCTCCTGACCCCAAACACCAGCTGACATTATGTGCTGATTAACATTACACAGTGAAAAAAAGGACAATGATTATTGGCGCAACTGCTGATACAATATTCTCCACACATAGTGTTGCAAATTCAAGCACAGACTATCAAACATATGCAGGATGTGTGCTGGGTCTATTCCTATAGGTGGTGAGCCTGCTGTTGGACAGGGAGCCCGCTGTGGTCTTGGAGCCCAGAACAGACTCCTCCTGCCGCCCCTCGGCCTACAGCGCATCACACCCACAGCCCCCCAGGACCGAAGTCTCCATGGAAACGACCTTGAGTGGCAGAGCCAAGGACTACAGCTTTGTGACTGATGGTGAGAGGGGAGAGGAGGGGGCACGCACACACACACACACAAAGAAAGAAATAGACAGTGTCAGGCACACACACACACACACACACACATGCACACATTGCCCAGGGGTGAGTGTGAGTCATCTGACAGCTACATTGTGGTTGCTGTCAGAGTCATCCAGGGCTGATGCTGCCTCAGTCCCCTGAGACTGGAAGCACTGAAACCTTGAAGTTCATCGGCTGAGCTTCGTTAAAGGGACAGTTCCACGTTTCTACAAAGTCTGTGTTTCTTGGTGTGATAAATTACCTTATCTCTTCCCTCCTGTAGAAAACACACAGGTGGTGGTTCTGAAGAAGAGTTTGTCTGGCCTGGGCTTCAGCTTTTACGTCTCCCAGCTCCACTCGGGCCCAGACCGCAGCAGTGTGGTCCGCATCAAGCGCCTCTTTCGGGGACAGCCGGCGCTGGAGAGTGGCCTGCTACGAGAGGGAGACGTCATTCTCTCTGTCAACAGAGAGCCTGTCAGGGACCTCTCCTACCAGGTAAATGTGGGGTATTTAAAGTAATTATTAATCCTTCAATATCAATACTACTGAATTTGAGGTGTACACCCACTCCAATAATCACAATATCTCATATCGCCTTAACAGGTCTAAATAATCAAACTGGATTGTTAATTGTACAGGCATGGCAGCACAGACGATAAACACAATAGAGTGTCATCTGATGATCTTGTCTGTCTTGAGTGTTGTCTGTGAATCAGTGACAATGAATGTGCTGGTGAGGGTATGGGCAACACAAGTGAACCCGCTCTTCTATAAGATCTCAGTTACGTCATTGGTTTGCTAATCCTCTTATCTCATACAACTGAAAACAGGAAGCGGCATGTGTGAAGTTGTGGTGTATGTGTGTTTGTGTGTGTGTGTGTGTTGTTTAATCCCTTGCGCTGTCCTGCTGAGGAGTTGGAAGGGGCACACACTTATACACAAAAGCAATCACAGAAAGTGATTCATACATTTGGATTCAAGTTGTTATCATGTACAGTTAAATGAACCCTCTGTGCACCTGCTTCCCCGTTTCAACACACATCCTTTTTGTGTTGTTGTCCCAGAGGGTTTTGCTCCTGCTACGTGGAGCTCCATCTGAAGTTCACCTGCGGATCTGCCGACCAGCTTCTGGAGTATTGTGTGATGTAGATGACAACACGCTGGTGAGTTCACACATTGAAACACACACATTCCCAAAAACACACATAAACAAACACACATACACATAAACAGTCACAATCCAGCCTCAGTATCACAGAATAGAACCCTCTTACCTCCTCTCTGACTCCGCAGAGTCCTGTTCCCTTCCGTGAGGCCCGATCCAGGTCTCTGGACATCCAACTGGGAGAAGACTACAGCCAGCTCCTCAGGTTTCAGTACAACGTCAAGATGACTGCCCAAAAACAGGCTGTCACCCAAGAGGAGGACATGGTCAACGCAGCAGAGAACAGGCCTGAACCTGCCCCTGCAGCTCCAGTGCCCCAGGAGCGCCAGGAGAGTCTGGACAGTGAAACGCTTGCCAAAGAGACTCCCCCATCTCCTCTTTGCTCACCTCCCTCACCCACCTCACCTACTTCACCTCCATCATTAATCTCGCCAGCCTCACCGGCCTCGCCAACATCACCTACCTCACCCGCCTCACCCGCCTCTGTCTCTTCACCAACCCCACCAGACTCGCTACCAAACACTGGGGAACCAGACAAACCAAAGGAATTGGAGGCAAAGGGGGAGAACGAAGATGGGGGTAAGGAGGTTGCCAAGACATCAAGCTCAGCTCTTGAGCGTATGGGTATCTGTCCCAAGACTGGTTCAAAGTCTGTATATGCCAGGTAATGTACCGCATAGACACATACAAACACACACACACACACAAAATATAAAGTTTATAAAGTATATACCATATGTGTTTATCTGCAGTGGAGTCAGAGAGGAGGCAGATGGAAGTGTGACCTACTGCCTGATGGGAAATGGGCTGACTATCCTGGCAGATGAAGAGTACCTGACCATCAGCTCCACCCTGGAGCCTCCTCACAGCCTTCCCTCCACCACTCTTAGTCTGGTCACTCATACTGCAACCACCATCCACCAACCACCAGCCACTCCATCCACAGCCCTCAGTGTCAGCTCTCAAACCTCCAACAGCACCTCCGCGGCCTCTAGTTACAGTTTCCGTAACCCGAGCCTCATCCCCAGTACCCTCACCACTTGTACCTTGGCGCACCCATATCAGCCCCTTACAACCCAGCCACCCAAAGCCCAGCACCACCCTAACCAGCAGGCTTTACTTCCAAGTCATCACAACCCCATCTCCAAGAGCAGCAGTCCTGCGGTGCCTCCACCCCAGCTTCCTCCTCCTCCTCCTCCTCCACCTACTCCCATTACAACCCAGGTCATCTCCTCTGTACCTCCCTGCCCCAGCCCCCCTGCCCCAACCTTGTTACACACACTGCTGGCTCCCCCTGCTCACAGCCATGCACAAATAAGGGAGGAACCAGAGAAAAAAGAAAAGGAATACAAGGATGATGATGACGACGACGATGACGATGAAGAGGATCCTAGGAAGGCGAGTTTGCGATGTTTCATTGTGATGACTTTAATCAGCTCCCATTTTTGGCAAATAGGTAAATCGTTTGTTTCTTGCCCGGCAGGGATTGATTAAGGAGTTTGAGCTCACAGTGGTTCTGACCAAGTCCAGGAGTGGAAGTTTTGGATTCACCATCACTCGCAGCAAGCTGGACAACTGCTACTACATACAGGAAATTCTGGACAACCCTGCCAAGACAGATGGGCGACTCAGAGCAGGGGACAGGCTCATCATGGTACACACACACACACACACACACTCACACACACACAGCTGCACACTGAACAACATCATCTTAGGTATGCTGATAGTATGTAAGTGAATGTGATGTTCATTGATAAGGTCACTGTCAATAATTCCCTTTCTTTCACTACTCCCCAGGTAAATGGGCATGATGTCACCAATGTAGCAGATGATGTTGCCATGACAATTCTAAGGTCATCTCCAAGGAGACTGAGTATGACCCTGGGTAGGGCAGTAACCAACCTGGTGGCTGCGCCTTCCTGCGACAGCCTGCCTGATATTGTTCTGTACAAGACGACTTCGGGGCAGCTCGGTGGGAGACTGCACGTGCTTTCACACGCCACAGTCATTTTAGAGGCATACTATATCAAGCTGTGTTTTTAATTTGTATCATGATCGTGTATGTGTGTGTGTGTGTGTGTTTGTTTGTGTGTCCTCCCCAGGCATTAAGCTGACAGGTGGCATTGGCAGCAGATGGCAGGGCATATACTGTCTGGAAGTGGTGCCAGGCTCCCCAGCCAGTGAGGAGGGCAGTGTCCAACCCAATGACAAGATCCTCTACATCTGTGGCAGGTGCACCCTGGGAATGACCCTGGAGGATGCAGTCAAGGCCTGTGAGATCGCCCCTCGTAAAGTAAAACTAAAAATCATCAGGTATGGGTCTTTAAAGGCTAGCAAGACAGAGAGAATGAGAGAACAAAAGAGAGTGTGTGTGTGTGTATGTGTGTGTGTAGTTGCTTGCTTGCTTGAGTGACTGTGCTTTGTGTCTCTCCAATATCACAGAGAGGACCAGCCAGTGACCCCCAAAGCTAAATGGAATGGTAAGGGCTTGCATTGTATTTCTGTAGGATTTTTGGGATGATTTCAGCTGCGTGAGTTAGCCTACCACAGATACACTCGCTGGCCACTTTATTAGGTACACCTATCTAGTACCTCCGGAGCAGCCTAAATTCTTGGCGGCATGGATTCAACAAGGTGCCCTTCTGCACACCAAGAGCTGTTAGTTGAGCACTTGTGGCCTTTCTGTTAGCTTGAACAACTCTGCCCATTCTCCTCTGACCTCTCTCATTAACAATGTGTGTTCGGCCACAGAACTGCCGCTCACTGAACGTTTATTGCACCATTCTCTGTAAACTCTAGAGACTGTAGTGGTGAAAATCCCAGAGGGCAGCTGTTTCTGAGATACCCATTCTAATGTTTGGTCGAACAAAAAACTAAACCACTTCACCATGTCTCCAAGCTTTATATATTGAGTTGCAGCCACATGATTTGCAGCAGGAGTACCTAATGGCCGGTGAGTGTATACAGACTAGTTTGGTTGCTGTATACACTGATGGACTGCCTGGTAACCAGATATGTTTATGCTCAACTGACCAATGATAATTTAAGTTCAACCATTACCAGAAAGGGTTAAGAGTTCAGAAGAGATAGGAAGTTATTTCTCCAAATGTTCCTTTTGTAGGTCTGTTTGACTGGAAGAAGGACAGGAAGTTCTTTGCTCGTTTTGAGGACCCTAGCTCTCCAGAGAAAGACTCTCCTACTGAGGATGGTGAGGATCGTTTCTCTCCTTCCTTCCACCCATCGCCTCTGTAGTCTCCATGTTGTGTCAGCATCAAAACTGCATCCCTTTTCCCCTTTTGCTTGTTGTCTCTTTGTCTGTGTGAAGCCGGAGCTCAGTGCTGAAAGATCGTTCTCTTTGCAGCTGTGTGTGTGTGTGTGTGTGTGTGTGATCTGAATGCTGACAGACAGATTCTGGGCTCTCACTGCAGGATTAATAATTAGCAAGCCTTTGGCCCCCCACTGGTGTATTGGACTGCAGGGCTGTAGGTGCACACACACACACACACACACACACACACCAACCGATTGACATACAGCTAGTGGTCTATAAGGCAGGTAGCTCAGTTGCCTAGTGACAGTGAGGTATGAGTTAGGTGGCAGGCAGAGGTAAGGGGCAGTGGACAGGGACAGTCTGAAAAGACCAGCGTTGTTTACCTGTCATAGAAGAAACCCACCCGTCAACACTTCTCCTTCAAAATGGCCGAAGAGGAGGGAGGTTGGTGTGTGTTGGCTTTTCATGTGTCTGAGTTTTCATTGGCTGAAAAAGCATAGATGGAAATTTGGACAGATGTGAATTTCCAATGTTAGGGTAGAAGTCCAGTGGTGTGTGATTATTTAGTTCGCTCACTGGACTGGTTTGATCAACGTTTCTGGGTGGCCGCTCGCTAATTGATTGATAACCTTTCTCTCTGTTCATTTCTTTTCAGCTGAAGTTGTTTGTAGGATGGCTGGAAAATTCAGACATCTCTCTCTCACCCCAGAACAGGATGTAAGTTTCTGAGCGTGACATAATATTTATGGCTGTCAAAAAATCTCTCTGCTCTCGTCTCAGCTTTCTGATTCTCCATCTTCCTGTTGTGCCCCTTGTTCCATTTGTTTGTCAGGTTCATGTCAACTCTCTCATCCCCTCACTTTTTTTACTGTCTATGTTTGAACTGTCTGGTGACACACTGTAACTTGAGTCTACTGTATGTCAATCTGCGCCTGCATTCTCTGCTGGGGTTCAGTGTGTGTGTGTTTGTGTGTGTGTGTGTGTGTGTGTGTGTGTGAGTGTGTGTGTGCAATAACAGGCTTTCTTTACACCTGATTCATGCATTTAATTTGACTGCCATTTACTGCTCCTTTTGCCTGAATCATAACAGGACATCCTGTCATGAAAAAAACTCTGGGATGTACTTGGAAACATGGAGTGAGCATCCATTGCAAACACAGAAGCTGACACTGTTCCTTTCTCTCTATCTCTTTCTCTCACTCTCTTTTCTCACTCCTCTCTGCCACTGATCCTCAATCTCCCTCTTCCTCCTCCTCCTCCTTTTCGCCTCTGCTTGCTTCCTTCTCTCTTCCTTCAGAGCTGCATCATGCAGGTGGAGTTTACTAAACCAGAAGGAGGGGGTCTGGGCTTTGCTCTGGTTGGGGGAACCAACGGTAGCATGCTAAGAGTGAAGGACATCTGCTCTGGGGGTGTAGCCGAGCAGGATGGGCGGCTTAGAGTGGGAGATATTCTACTGGAGGTAACTAGCCATCGTACATCCTCCTATCCTCTTACCTCAGTGGTGAAAATCCTGATCCTCACTGTGTATATTCTAGGTGAATGGTGTAATTGTGAGTGGGCTGAGCTACAGTAAGGTGGTGGATATCCTACGTAAGGCTGAGGGCAGTGTACAGCTCACCATCTGCAGAGAGATCCTGCCCCTGACCTACTCTGAGTCACCCACGGCACCCAACATGGCCGCTCAAACTGGAGCTATTTTAGCAGCGCAGTCGGCCCCTGTGTCCAACCCTGAAACCTGTTCCCCACCTGATGTCATGCTGAGTACACCAGTTGAGCGCCCCCCTGGTATGAGCTCTAACATCTGTCCTCCATATTGTCATGAATTTGCAGCAGAAGTAGGCGAATAGTGCTGAAATATATCATGAACTATGATTGATCTTGTTGACCCAGAGGCGACTTCAGGTCCTGTGGTTCATGTAGAAGACGTGTTCCTGACCTCAAACCCTCAACCCTCACACCGACTGGCTGTTGTAAGAGATGAGAATGCCATTGTACAGGTAACACACACACACACGCACACACACACAAACACAAATACAAACAGAAACATAGTGTAAATAGCCATTACACTGTGCACTCTTGTTTAAATTGAATCATAACTCTTTACCTCTTCACTAATTTTCTCTCCCTCCTCTGCTTAACTCCCTGTTTCTATCTGTTGCCTCCCCTGGTACCTTGTCTGTTGAATAGGAGAGCTGTAACAGCACCCCCTCTCATCAAGCTTGCTGCCCATCCCTCAATGTCACTGACATGTTACATGGAGCATCTGACAGGTAGTGCATCCCCAAACTACTCTCTTCTTGTCTTCCTGTCTACTCCCCTCCTCCTCCTTGTGTTTTGGTCTGCTGGAGTGGTTCATCCCTAACCACAAGGAGGCAGCAGAGAGCAATAAATAAAACACCAGCCTGGTATAGCTCTGGTGCATTATGTTAAACCCCTATCAGACAAACATAGCGTAACAGTTAGGAAGTGTACTGTGTAATATACTCTATAGCAAACCAAAAATATGACAGACGTATATAGATACATTAGCCTCTTGTCTATACTGCATTTTAGGTGGAAAAGTCGCAGGGAAAGGAAGCTCAGCCTTGCATGATTTCAACAACTCCTAACGAAGAGTAAAAATGGTTTGGTCTCACCCCTGCCCCCTGACTCCCCCAGGAAACAAGTCCTGACCACAGTTTTGGACCAACCCTGTAAAGACTTTAGAAACAGCCAGTCAGACGGCTGGAGCAGTGAAGAAGAAGATGATGATGCCTTTGACCCCACCAGTCAGGAAGTGACCTCACCCCCAACAGGTGTGTCTATTCCTCTATCCCAATGAAAATATTGCAGTGTGAAAATTTTGTCCACATCACACCACACAAAACTACCATTTTCCTCCTCTTCTCTCTCTCCCTTTCTCTCCAGGCCCACCCATAGTGTCGGAGGATGAACTGGCCAGCCTCGCTCTCATTAGTCCCTCTAAGACCAGCCAGTATTCAGGCTCCAGGGTCAAAGCCCTCATCCAGATTATACAACATCAACTGGATCAGGAGGAACTGCTCAAAGAGTTCATGGTGTGTATCGTTTTTATGCTACGATCAATGTGGAAAAATTGTAAATGTGCACATTAACCGATCAATGTATACGTTTCTTAATGGTTAAATGGCATTGCCCGGTCAGTGTGCACATTTACCATTGTCCCACATTGAACGTAGCATAAGAACTATACAGAGACTATTATTACTGATACTGCACAATTACACACATTCACAAATACACAGCAAAGGGACTAGTTCACATTCAAATGCATGTGCACACACACTCACAGTCACTAACACTAAGTTATTAGAGCGCTGCAGTTTTGCACGACAGTAATGAGTTGGTTGCATCTTAAAGGACTACGCCGACTTTTGGGGAAATTGGCTCACCCTTTATGCAGAAAAAACCCGACCAATTCTGGACTACTAAAAGGTCCATCTTCTTACGTTAGATAATGCTAGTTGCCTATGGGCACTACTGTATGCTAACGTGTTATCAGGACAGAGATATCTACCAGAGATGATTTTGGTGGGACTCCTTTCATAACACATATAAGATAAGTTGACCAAAGTCAGTGTCGTCCTTTAGATGACTAAGACGGCTGTGTTTTATGGTAATATCATTCGCTGCAGGCTCTGGAGCATCTGAAACCCTCTGACAACTGTCTGGTGGGGAAAGCCCCTGAGAACAGAGACAAGAACCGCTACAGAGACATCCTACCCTGTAAGTCTCTTTCACTTCACTGGGACTTCAGTTTTGTTACTTCTACTTTCTGTAAGCAGCATCTTAACTTAACTATTATTTTCTCAATTTGTTCAAGCCATCATGCTTCATTTTATGTTTCCCTATTGCAGTTTTTTATTGGTGGGCTAGAGCTTGTAAAAGCTGGATACTCACAGACTTGGCATTTATAGGAGCGCGTTTGTTAGCACTCTTCTTAGCAGCCCAGTTCAAGCTGACACTATTTACTGGAGAATGGATATTTCCTTGCAATTTTCTGCATTTGTATCAATTATTCACCAATTCACCAATTCAATTCACCAAAATTTTCCTCGACTCATCCTAATATGTGATGATGAGGAATGTATCATCTGTTGCCAACATTATGTTATCAGGTGTAAATATACATGGAGGGAGCTTAACAGGATCACAGGGAACTCATACAGCATGTACAAGGTATGCAAAAAGAGGCATGCACAAGGTCAGTTACATAAGATGTGCAAAAGACGTGTGTGTGTGTCCTTGTTATCATGGTTTATTGCTTCAGTTGTGGGTAACATTGTCAGTCATGGAGCAGTAGGGTGTTCTTAATATAAAAACATGTGCTAGCTGAACACGCACACACACACACGTGCACACAAACTCTCATACAGAAGCATTTACTTTTCCAACCTTTTGAGTTCTGTCTGTTGGGGTGGAGGAGGTCAGAGGTAAGATGAATGAGAGTGATGAAAAAGATAGTGACCCCCAGTGGAGTACCAATGCACCTCACCATATGCCTTGTTGCCTGCAACCTCTTATGGCCAGTGTTTGTGCAAGTGGTCCAACAAGCAGCACTTTGTCTATTGGGAATTCCGATGCCATCCATAACTACTAGCTTTTAACTATTTTATTTAGCCTGCAACATTTCTGGACTGTGGTTTTTTGACCTCCCAAGCAGGGGGTGAGGAACTAACCCAGAAAACATTCCTACCCACCCTCAGTCTATTAGCCCTCTACTCGTCAACAACCTTCTTTACAGCACCGGTTTGTTGTGCCCTACTCTGGACCGCAGGGTTGTTTACTTGGCTTTATTCACTGTGCTGTTAGATACTGTGCTTGTGGCAAGACAACAAGGTAACATTGTCTCTTGTTTATGAATGATATGAATGTATTTTGAAACCTCTATAAACCATAAGCAACCTCAATAATTATTTTTTGCGGGGGGAAATATAATGTGTTTAGAAATAAGAATACATTCACAGCCATGCACTCACTCACACATACTCATACTGAATCCTCCTGATCTCTTCCTCTCCTCATGCCCCACTCTCTTTCCCTCTGACAGACGACAAAACCCGTGTACCCATTGGAGAGAACCAGGACTACATCAATGCCAGCTACATCCGCATGCAGGTTGGCTCTGAAGAGTTCTTCTACATCTCCTGCCAGGGTCCTCTGCCTTCCACGGTGCCAGCCTTCTGGCAGATGGTATGGGAAAACAAATCTGACGTCATTGCCATGATGACCCAGGAAGTAGAAAGGGGAAGGGTCAAATGTCACAAGTACTGGCCGGAGAAACTGAACGTGCCTCTGGACACCGGCAGGTACCAGCTGCAGCTGGAAAACCACCAGTTCCTGGAGTACTTCCACATTAAGGTCATACGTATGGTGGAGACAGAGGTGAGGAGAGGCGGGTGGAATGCCAGTCTGCTGCTGATGATAACATTGTTGTGAATGTGTACTCGCACCCTAATGTGCATCGTTAGCAAAGACGTGGCTTGAACTGTAACAATTTTGAACTCCTTGTCATTCCAGACCGGTGAGACCCACTTTGTCCGTCACCTGAAGTTCACCCACTGGCCTGACCATGGCGTGCCGCACTGCTCCGAGCAGCTGGTTCGCTTCATCCGCTACCTGAGGGCAGTACACCACAAGGGACCTGTCACCGTGCACTGCAGCGCTGGCATCGGACGCACTGGGGTTCTCATCTGCACTGACATCATCCTCAGCCTCATAGAGAATGATTTGCCTGTGAGTGGAAGCCAGCTAAGATTTTTAATTTTATATAACATAAAATTGTTTACACACATGTACTTGTGCCTCACGCTTCCCTCTTCTCCATGTCCTCAGATTAATGTAAGCGACAGAGTAAAGGAGATGAGACTTCAGCGGTACGGGATGATTCAGACCAAGGTCAGTGCCAGCAGAAGGGTTAAAGTTCAGAGTTCAAGCTTTAAAACAGACAGTTCCCAAAAGCTAGACATGCCCTTTGTCTCTTTCGTTTCAGGAACAGTACCTCTTCTGCTACAAAGTCTGGTTGGAGGTTTTACAGGGCATTTTACAGCTTCATGGCAACCAATGGCAAGCGGAAAGTCCCCGAGACCACAAAGTAGTTTGACTATTTCCACCTCAGTTCCCTAAAGCACAGGCTATGTGTGACCATGCACAGTCTATCACAGCACAGATTGGTTTTTAGTTAGCTATAGTATCAACACTGTAATTCTTTTCTGTTTTGATATTTTCAGTGAGGCCTGTCATTTAGTTATGACTATTAAGAAGGCAGACTTCAACTTTCAATTTTGGCTTTTATTTGTTCTCGGTGCTTAGATCACTGAGTTTATTGCCTTTTCAGGCTTAGTGATTTGCCTTCTGTGTCTAGCAATTTATTTTTTATTTTGCGTTACTACATGAATGGGTCTATTTTATTGTTATCCATGTCTTTTCATTTGCAAAATAGATTTATTTTTTAACAACCATGTTGCATGGAATTTAAATGCTGGTAAGAGTCTAAAACGTATTTACCAGCACATCTTTCATCCTGCAATAATGTCACCTAGGTCACCTAGGTCATAAGTGCACAAGTGTAAGTTTGTCATACCAAAGTGTATCTATTTGAAAACTTGAGCAGTAGAATTTGAAGAGCTTTGTGTTATCATGTCAAGTTAAGTGCATTAGTATCCTGAAGATAAGGGCATTAGCAAAAGGGCATTGTTTATTTTTCTGTTCATCATCGAAGGAAGTGAAAAGAATCAAGTGCCTTGGAATGACTCACTTCCCTTGCTCCATATCGACCCCAGGCCACTTGTCACAAGGGGTCGGGGACTAGGAGCAAGGAATTGATTTGAGAGCACACAACAGTGGTTAGCTACAAACTAGAAGTCTGTTTGTGGTCACTTTAACAGAGGTGGAAGTTTTGTTGATCAAAACCAGAGGACTATTGAATCTCACTTTTTAGTTAGGAGAAATAAGCTGTAAACCCAGAGACTATGGAAAGTTTGCATACCGCCTGTTTTTTGTTTGTTGGCCCATTTTGTATAAAACATTATTGTCACATAAGTCTTAATGCAAATAATCTTAAGTCGCACATCCTAATACAGATAAAGAATGATTCAGCATAACAAATACATACATAAATACATGAATGTACTATTTACTGTGATTTTATCAGAATGTGGTTGAGGTGTTAACAATAGGGATCAGCAAAGGTACTAACTTTTCACTGATTTCATTGTATAAATAAGTAAAGAACTTCTGTTAAAATGTGATACCATCCTTTATCTATATTCCATTTTTATACAAACTTGGCCAAAAGACCAAAAATATTAAGAGGTTTACAAACTTTCCATTTGCCACTTTAGATGTATATGATGTACAAAGCGACAGCTGCATACTGTACATCGACAAGTCACAGATCAAGGATTTACAGCTGCTGGTTTCAACCTCAGCCTTTGGATGTAACTGCTTGTAGGCCTAACCATTTCAGCTGCTATCAAACACCACCTCTCTTATTGCATGCAGTTTCTCAAAGTACAGAAGCCTGAGCCATGGAGTTTTCCTAAATGATTGCAGACGTCACACATTTGAACATGATCAAGCTGTGCAATGTAACAAAGCAATACAAGGAGGGGGATTCAGAATGTCAGCCTCCAGTAGCACGTTCATAACAGCAACTCTGTTTTTCACATGCTAGTAGGAGTCACAGACATATGCAGTACTGTACCTTTGCCATGTGTGTGGCTGTATACAGCCATTAGCCTCTGTACAGTGTATGTAACATTTTTTCACTCATTACTGGTAGTTTGGTTTCCAGCAATAAGAAGCCCTCTCTCATGCAGTTTCATGTTCGATGTTCACGTTCCTCTCTGAGATCCTGGAAAAGGATTTTTCTTCAAAACAAGAAGTACACACAAAAGCACATTTCGCATTCATCTGTGAAAATCCATCTTGTACAGTCAAACGAGTGCTTATACAATAGCAGTGTGAAATGTAATAACCCTAAATTGCACAAGAGTTCCTTTATGCTGAATTAATATCTTGTCACTGTACCATAACCACTATATAACCAATGACTGAGAACAATGTAATACCTCTCTCTTTAATTAAAAACTATTCTGAAACTTGATTGTGTATGATACAGCACATTATACCCTCTGATACTGAACACAACCCAACATGATGTATTTCTTTAAATTCACCTACGGACTAAGAGCAACAGAGTGGGTTTTCCCTCACGGCATACACAGAACAGAGAGCTGGAGACAGCCCTAAATCTAATTCTACTGAGCTCCCACTCCACTTTTACTACGGGGTATACTCCCTCTCGGGTTTTACTGCAGGGTAAATAAGCTGGTCTCACAGGGGTCTTTGTGACAGCATGGAAACCCCTGGAAACACACTGCACGCTCCACACTCACATAAAACTGACGCTGGGGGAAGCCACAGAGCAGATTTACTCCCTCTCTCTCTCTCTCTCTCTCTCTCTCTCTCTACTCTCCACTCCCACT
>OOFE01025517.1:39904-51066 GCA_900323365.1 Monocentris japonica | reverse complement strand
CATACATACGCACGCACACACACACACACACGCGCACGCACGCACACACACACACACACACACACACAGAGGCAGGTCTATAAGGCATTAGTCACAGTGGCAGCCCTGCCTATGGTTGGATTGCAGATGAGGGCCAAGGCCAGGGGCTGAGGGTCTAAATTCTCTTGCACAAACAATGCATGTCAGAGAGGCCCATCAGAGGCATTCTTCAGGGACCTGAAGATGTTGTTTAGAGTACAAAGAGAGGGCAGCAGGACCATGCCAGAGACTGGTGAGGATAAAGATGTGTATATCTAGGAGTGCAGGCCGCTATTGTAATGTGTGTGTGTGTTTGTATGATGGTAGCATGTGCGTGGAAGGCAGAACACTGAGTTAAAAGTTGAATAAATGTCCGGTGGGAGGGCTGATAGAGCAGCGATGACAGCTTGTTGTAATGAAATTAGAAAACATGTTTTCATTGAAATTGTATTTTCATGCAAATCTGTGCAGGAAAGAGTCGCTTGCTTTTTCTCTGGGACGTTGTGAAGTGAGACCACAAGCAGAGGAAGACAAAAGCTTCCCCTCACTCAAAGCTTCACTGACAGCTAAATATCTTCATTTAGCTGCATGTAAGCGAGGACTGTGGGGATCATTAATACCTATTTGAAGCATCATTTATCAGACTAATATAAAGACTATGGATGGTCATTAATCACAGTATATTGAGTGAAAATCTGTGTACAAAATTGTGTGTGTGTGTGTGTGTGTGAGGGAGTATTTGTGTATTTGTTTGTGTGTCTGTTTGTATGAGCGTGTGTGTGTGTGTGGGTGTGTGGGTGTGTTCGTGGGTGTGACCTTACCCTAACTTTTTGACATTTTCCCACACACGTCAGGGAAGTTCAGGGATGACGGCAAAGACACTTTGATAGATTCGTCATCTTCCTCTTCCCACCCACACACACGATCAATCAAATTTCATTTATAAGCCGCTATTTGAGGAGCAGCTCTCTCAAAACGCTGAACAATAGCCCTTACAGAAAAAGCAGGGACCCTTAAATGAAAATGACATATAGAAATGACACTTTCCCTTTTAGAGGGAACTTTTAAATCAGAAATCAGATCATCATGCGTACATTGTCATGTATGTGCAGGAGCTTCTGGGATCTCCGCTAACACTGGCATCTAAATGAACTAAGTTCACAACTAGATTGTGTCTTGTCCTTCCCTTTACTATGGCTCCAACAATTCCCAGACTCAAATAATCTTTTTTTCTGAAACTAACAGATGGTTCCAGGTCAAATCCCCCTTATGTTACGGTTAAGGTACAAACTCATATTTCAGTCCATTTAACAATTAGCGAACCTCTCAGCTCGGGACATGGGCACACGGGGGATCATTATCGGAGAGCATCAATCAGAGCTCTGAACTCAACCATGACCACGCAGCTATTACTGAGCCGTGACCACTCTGCGCCTGTGACCTTATAAAGCGGCTGTAAAACACATGGGGTGCTTTCATTTGGTTTTTAGAGTCTCACAGCTTTCTCCTCTCACACCCAACCAACCTGTTTTAGACAGCAAACCATTTAGAGTTTACTATCTCTTCTGTATGTACGGTATTCTGAGATGGAGACGATACACCATCCGAGACAAAATTGGTAGAACATTCAAGCTTAGGTAGGTAGCGTTTGTCAGGGAGTTTGTATGAGTGTGAGCTGTTATGTGAGTGAGCAGGAATGTGTGCGTGTTTTAAAAAAAAAACAGTGTTTCTTTTAAATGACTGGAAACTCTAACAAGCTGGCAGCATTCGTAGGGGGATTCCATGTGAAAACACCTCACCAGGGCTTTCCTCGACATCCCTTTCCTCCACCCGAGTGTGCGCATACACACACACACACACACAAAAACACACATACAGAAAGAGTGAGGCACGCTAATTTCTGCTTCTCTTGGACGAAGATGAAACTGTGCAGGATGTTGGCAGGTTATTATGCTTCGTCTGTGTTATTAAGACTTCAAATAGCTGGAGCGCGGAGAAAGCACACATGGACTATGCCTTCACCGGGCTTCACTGTGACTCTGTGTTTCATCCTTCACCCTCTGAGGAACCCTGGTGAGAGCCACACCAGCCAGGAAATGATGCTCAACTGAAGCTGATCCTCCAAACTCATAGCGCTTCTGATGATGGTGGTGTATCTGCACAGAGATGAAGATCCCATTTTCCCTACATGTATATCTACTTGTAGCACTATATCAACCTATTAACCTATGCCTCTTCACCGAGTTTCTTTATTTCCATTCCCTTTCTCTCTCCTCTCTTTTCAATTCCTCTATTCCTTCTCATGAGATCCATTTTAACTCCCCATCGCATTACTGTTGGTCAATCTGTGGTCTTCAGCTGATGTGGTTGTAAGATTTAATGCCTATGCAGTATTGCTGGGCAATAGTGGACTAGTGCTCCCCAGCGGCATGAGGCACATTTTCCACTGATTTAGATGTTTCTGCTGTTTACCAGGTAAAGGCCCTAGAGAGAACACGGGCTGGAAATTTAAACGAGAGGGCCTGTTTAACGAGAGAGGGGAAAAAGCGCCCTGCAATTTGATTTCACATCATGGCAAATGTAGTTGGCTTATAAGAGTGTCTAGAAACAACAGGAGGTAGGGGAATACTACGGCTGCTGAGAACAATGGGCCTTCCAGTTTGTTGATTTTACATTCAGTATTTGAGATTTTAGATAAACAGAATTATCGACATCCACTGTTCAAAAATGACACATTGGCCAGGCTAGACTGAAACGTGTTGAGGCTGAAGTATGACATCTCATCACTATGCTATAGTTTCCATAATGTCACTCATCCAGCATCACACTGCCTGATCTGTCCTGACAGGATGGATTTGTGTTGTGAACTAGTGGAATATCATGGATCATTTGGCAAGTGCAGTTGATGTCATAGGAATATGCCTATGGACTATGGGCTGGGACTGAGATTGTGGCATTCAGGGTCTAACTGGATATGGATTGATGCTGCCAATGTTTTGTGCCGTTTGACCATTTTCATGCCAAAATATTCTGAAAAATTTTGAGGATTCAGGGTTTCTGCCAGAATTTCATTCTTGGCAGGGAGGAAAAGCCTCTGAAACCAAAAAGACTGAAACCCATTCTAATCAAATTATTTTCGGCAGGGTGAAGAAGGAGTTTTACAGACTGCCGTCCCTGAATCACATCCATCACAACATATCGGCAAGGGACAACATTGACAGCCCAATATCCAATTTTTATTAAGAAGCCAGCATCGGCCCAATATGTCAGTCTAACCATAGCACTCATGTACTAGAATAGAATAGAAGGAATATGGTGTATGGCTGAGCCTGGGGTGGAAGGCGAGGCACACCTGTCGGATGTTGCCACCTCCACATCTGACAGCCATTACCTCCCACTGCAAATCCTCACTCCATTACGCTAATACACTGTTGCCATGACACCCCAATCCCACCAAAGACGACAGGCTCATCAATCTTCTGCTGTCTTAGCCTTGAACACACACGCACACAGAGCACACACAGCAATGGACAGGCCCTCCTCCTGCAGTTTATTATGCTTTCTCTTCTGACGTGTTCTGTGTTCTTTTATCTTTGAATAATGTATGAAGCCTTTTTGAAATGCAGTTATACGTTTGGCACCAGAACTCTGGTTTATTTGGCTGTGCTTTGAGATGTCGAGGTGCCCCCCACATTATAGAAGTCTGTCAAACCTCAAGCGCCCCCCTTTGCACTCTCACAGCGCTTTCTTTCTCCCTCTCTCTCCTCAGTAATGGTACCGGCAATTTACAGAACTTTCTAGTGCACTTCGCTTTACTTTGTACACCGCACCCCATTTCTCAGGACCGTTCACCCCCTCCATCAGCATCACTAACTCCAGTAAAGGCTTGTCTCTTACAGAAGGTCCTAGTCAGGTTGGAGTGTCCAAGCCCGTGACTAGGACTTCTCTCTCCTTAGTGCTTTGTTGTGGTGTCGGCCTGTAATGTAAAGTGTTAGCAGTGGGCCGGGTCACTGGCTGCTGTTTTGAGGCCTCTGTGTTCTCTCAGGCCTCTCCTTTCCCAGCTCCTCTCCCCTGAAGCACTGTGGGTGTGTTTAGAGCGTGCCCAGCAGGCCCTCCCACATTGACAAAGCCCTCTTCTTCCACAGCCCAAGACTGCCAGCTGGTGAGAGTGGCCAGTGTAAGCGCGTATGCGTGTCTGTGTGTGTGTGTGTGTGTGTTTGAGGGAAACAGAAAATGTATGTGCTAAGAGAATAATGACTTTATCTGCTCCTCCCTGCACCACTGACCTAACTAGAGAGAAAGAGAGTGCGAGAGACAGAGAGAGAAACAGAGAGAAAGAGAGATACCAGACATGGATCTTGAGGAGGAATAAATCAGCAAGATGGACTCACTGGGCCCAGCACTGGGGGTTTTATATCTCCCCAGCAGGCTAGCAAGGCTGATAAAGCTCCTCCACTCAGCAGCAGCTCCACTGAAGAAAAAGAACATAAAACACTAAGAGAGAATAAAGCGCTGGCTTTGGGTTCGCAGGAATCCAAATTAACTGTGGGTCATGTGAGAGCCTTGCTGTGGTAAAGTACGAAAACGAAGCAGCTGAACTACATCACCTTTCTGGAGGAGTGGGCAGATCAAGCATTCCCATGGGAACTCGAATGCCAGGTCCTGATGACCCGCCCAGCAAGAAAGCTGTCACCAAGAAACGAGACTTCCCAGGCAGAAGAGCGGAATCAGGGAAAAAAGATAAAAGAGAGGGGGTGTGAAAATGAAGGAGACACTTTTTGTCATTGGGCCCTTATTTTCACGAGGCTTGGTGACAAGCTTCACACCCTCCAGACCTGGCTCAGCTGCATCCTGGGAAGGAGAGAATTATGAGTGGTTGATAAGTCTTCCAACAGCACCAGTGGACACCAAGAGAGATGCATCTGTCAGCTGTCATCTTAAAGACTCACAGTAAAAGGAATTTCCTCTTTCCTCCTCACAGGCAGCCCCCAGCAGCCAGGTTTTAGAAGAAAGACATTCTGTAGCTCATCATACACCCCTATGATTAATGACAATAATATTGGAACACTGCAGAGGCTGAAAGCTGTTTGAGTTGTGACCATGGCCAGACTGACAGCAAGAGACACATTTGCTAATGCTACAATCTCCAAAAACAATTGTATGACTTCTTTTAGTGCTGTCAAAACAGCTGGTCATGTGCCATGTGTGTTTATAAAGGACTCAGAAGGGAGTGGAGCCCAGTCCTCTGGCCCTCCACCAAATCCTATGTAACACTTGTTAGTTATTCTCTTCTGTTGGCCTCTTCTCCCTGTTTTCTGTTGCTCTCTCTCTCTCTCTCCTTTCCAGACACATTCATATGCTCGATGCTTAGCGATTTGATGTTAAATTTGATGTTAAATCAGAAGCAATGATTTATTGACAAACACATTTTATAATTTCTCAAAAAAACCTTAGCAAAACTATTTTACATCTGTTTGAGTCTATGGGATGCCTTATCTGTACCCATCTATATCTTATATAATCATCTTTATTTATATAGCACAAAACAACAATTACAGTGCTTCACAATCTAGAGAAATAAAAGACTAAATAAATGACATAGATCAATAAAACAGAAAGAACAATAACTGAAAGCAATAAAATTAAATTAAATTAAATTAAATTAAATTAAATTAAATTAAATTAAATAAATACTCCCTGGCACAGGGATATAACAAATGGAATAAGTAAAGTAAGGCAACACAAATAAAAATAAGTATGCTAAAGATTATATTATGTTTTAAGAAGTGATTTAAAAAATGATGCTATCAGCCTGAGCTCCTCAGGCAAGTCATCCCATCATCATCAGAACCAGACAGACATTTGGAGTAGCACAGAATAAATGTACCCAACGCCTTTTGGGCTCCATATGGATTAGCCCTCACACACTGTTTAAGCTGGTCGTTGTGGTTGGCCAGGCCACAGATCAATGGACGAGATATATTTTCAAAGACACTCACACTGATCTCTGCTATTAAAGCAGACACTTACAGTGCTATTTCAGGAGCAGGCCTAGGGGCCAGAATTATTGTTGTGGATGGAAATTAAGCAAGCCATTTTTGAGCTTCACTGAAACAGTTTCAGTGGAATGGGGAGAGGCTGACTTAACAAGGTGGATTTGGGTGGATAATAATAGGAAAGATATGAATTCAGAACACATACTGTAGAACAATGAAATCATAGGCCTTCTGACTCAGGAGGCATACGGAAGCACTTCTGAGAGGATCCTGCTTGGCTATGGTTTCAGTTTTCATTCCCCAAAACCATGATTATTCTTTTGAATTTCACCCCATCAAAACTACAGTCAGACCTAAAGGCACCACAGCAATCCTTCGGGCCATTGATTTGCATTTGAGGATTTATGGGAACACGTTTGAAGATCTCCAGATCAAATGCAATATTAGAGCATTGAACTATTCCTACAGTAAAGCCATAAAAGGGAAATATTACATAAACATAAACAATCCTAATGATATATTGAGATATAGTGAGAGGCAAGACAGGATATAAATTGTTTTTCCTTGTGTGAAGCCAACAGGGGGTTTTGGAGGTCAAGGATATTTTCACACACAACTTCACACTTGCAAGTATATGATGGATGGTTTTATTTCCTGTTTATATACTAAATGGATTCACTTTGGCCCATGACCCCAACTGCTACAAATGTGATTGTTTGGAAAAGGGCTAAATGGTCAAATTTACAATTACCACTGACAGTTACTAATGGTGTTTGTCACTGAGCAGCACATCAACAATTTTGATGCGTTTGCCCCATAAGTTATTAATGGCTTGATGAATGCTGCTTCTCCCGATCCAGGTTTCATTCAGAGCACCTCAGTGAATCTGGAATCAGTGCAGATTCATATTGACAAGCCATCTGTAGCTGCTGTGACTGCAGTCCGTTCTGAGCAGTAGAGTGAGTTATTGGCCTCTCTCCTGTTTGTCTTTGCCCGTCCAGGTTTGTATTGGCAATGTGATGACTGAAGAGAAACACAATCAGGCCTAGAGTGCTGTTCTTTGCCCTTCATCCATCCATCACATCAAGGGTTTTCTTAATGCACAGCTCCCACAGGCAATTAATGCCACTGAACTCCAGCGCTGGGTGCTGCTCTTTGCAACGGTTGCCTTAAGGCACAGAACTTAGAGGTCACACGCTACTTCCTACACCTTAACCTTATCCATGTAAGGGAAACAACAGGCAGGCATCAAAGCAGTGTCTTGCGAGGTAAAACCTGCTTGTAAAGTTCATAAACCCCCTGGAGCGACTTCTCTCCATAGTGTGTTCCATTAAGCCACTGATTGCACTAAAAGCCCTGATTTGCTTTATACAACTAAGAAGTGGCTGATGTCCTTAGCAGAGGTGAGCAGTAGTTCAGCCAAGGACTCCTTGCGTTTATGGCAAATCCCACTTAATCTTTGCAAATAAACCAGTGTTACTAAGGCATGTACATACGACTTAACAATAAGCATGTTGCACAATAGATCAGCCAAAGATTGGCAGTATGTTTCCTGGAAAAAAGACTGTATACTTTTTTTGTGTTGTCTAGTCCCTCTCTTTACCAAGTGTGGAGGCAGCAATAGGTGCCTCAGAGAAGCAGCGCAGGCCAAGCATAGCATTTTCCTTGGCTGCAGCCATGCCACAACACAGTTTGGGTAGCCTGGAAGTAAACTCTGCTCTCAGAGTATATCATGACATGTTGTATTTTACTTTGTGTTACAAATACAAACGTGTTTGAGAAACCAAAATAAAACAGGAGGCATTATTTAGTTGATCTGTTGCTCAGAAGTTTCCTTTGACTTGACAGAGCTCATGAGGGGATACATGGTACACTAACATGCCAGCATGCACACACACACACACACACACACACACACACACACGGGCACAAGCATGTATGCAAACACAAATTCTCTCTCTCACTGCTTAAGTCTTAATGGAAGACAAAGACAGTTTAGTCAGTTTTGAGAGCTTTTGACTGCTGGCACATCAAACTACCATCACCACCTCTCTGGGAATCTGAGATTTGCATTTCATGTACAAACGGTGGTTTAATGGACTAGAAACCATGATTCCAAGGCTGGATGAGATTTTGGCATGACAGCTATAACAAAATACCGTGGGGAGAAATGGTTCTCTCTATATTAACAAATGCAAAAAGGTAGGGGAGAGATGACGGAGATGATGGAGGACTAGAGTGTAAAGGCCAGACTCAGCATCCATTAACTAGGCAGCTCATCACCTCATGGCTCCAGAACTCCAGAGTGGTGTGGCTCTGGGCCATTGGGCTATAAAGAGAGATGAGATAATCTGGCAATGGTGGGGGTCTACTGTGGAGAGCGTATTGTTCACTAATAATAATAATAAAGTCCAGCCATGCTGTCTGATCCTTGATCCTTGGCCCAGGTCCAGGCCCGGCATACTGCTCCTGTCTCCCCACTTATCGTTTCCTTTCTGCCCCCTCCGAACTGTGACAGGAGGGCTTCCAGGAGCACCTTTGATCAGTGTCTGCCTGTCATTCAGCATTAGTCACCCTAGGAGAGGAGATTCCTCCCTGGGCCTAGGATGGACCAGAGAGTGGCTAGGCCCTGAATGGAAGAGCCCATGGCTGTGGAACAATCAGCTCTGTGTGGTACAGCAGACGTCTGGGTGTGAGCAGACATACTCTGGTGGATGCCACATGTCTCACCCCTGACACTGTCATGACCCAACGTGCACTCACTTACAGCTTTATCTCTCTAATGTTGGCCCACGGCTCTATTAAAAGGGAAGTGTTGATGAGATCATTGCTACTGGTTACAAATGCTGACTTAATGATGATTTAATTGTAATTTAATGAGTTTTCCAGCGTAACCCCTAAAAATAGTGAGTTGCAGCCAGAGAGTAAAAGCTACAGGTTCACGGAGTTTCAATTCCAACAAATTAGCTTGTTTCCCATTTCATTAGAATCACCGTACTAATGACTTGTTGGAGAGAATTTTGTTCTTGCTCCAGGCTTATTTAGCCGCCAAGTATGATATCACCCGTCTCCTATTCAGCTCTATCATCTGTCTCTCATGTCTGAGATGGAGGAGTGGGGAGAACAGGAGGAGGAGCGTGTGTTGTGTTTGGGCTTCATAGACTACCTCTACAAGAGAGCTTTTCATAATAGGGCCTGGAGGTCACTCGGATTGATTGGACCTTGTTTTCCAGACTTCCATGGTAGTTTAGCCAGTAGTTTAGATACTACTGGCTTTCAAGAATTGTTGTGTCAGTCTGCTGCTATGGTATGAGAGGTTAAACGTGGTTCATGACCATGACCTTGGAAGTGCTGTGGGCTGTGTCTGTGTACAGCACGCGTGTGCACACACACACACACACACACACACACACACACACACACACACACACACGCATGCACGCACACAAGCACACGTGCACAGGCACACACACAATATATATACATGCACTATAACATCTGACACCACTTCCCTGCTGCCCCCACTGTGTCAGGGGAAGGGAAGTCCATTCATTTCAGAAAAACGCCTTGTGAATCAGAAAGACTCTCAACCAAGACTGAGGTTTCAGTTTACATGGAGACTGAATGTTAACAGCTTGTGTCTGCCACATCTGATAGCATTCATAAATAATATTTGTATTTTATATGCAAAGGCTATGATAAGGCAGACTAGGTCTATCTATCATGAAGGTATTTAGGCTGCCCGGAACCATAAATATATGGTAACATGAAATTTGACATTGTTCATTTTAACAGTGTGGTCGTCAAAAGTGTCTGAAAGCAGCCTGGGTCTCATTCTATACAATGTGCTGCATTCCATCCTGCAGCTCTGTACTACTCAATACATGTCAACATCTCAAGTAGTTACATAACTATACATACCAGTTATCAAGACCCTTTCAGCCTTTCCCATTCACAACCGAGACCTTAAGCTTCATCCAGGGGCAATGCTATGATTTAAAAATTCTGTTGTCAGATGGATTTCTTTATCTGTATACACACACACATGCATTTACAAACACACACACACACACACACACACAGACAAAGTGCAATACAACATTTAAAAATGACGTGACGATAAATGTCACTTATCCTGGTTTGTGTTTGAGTGAGACAGAATGGGAGGCGTTCTGTGAGACGCTAGTTCCCTGTAAGCTGTAAAATATAGTCAGCTGCAAATGAGAGGAAAGAAGCCATGCGGAGAAGGAGGGAAAGAAGGAGAGTGGGACAGACAGGGAAAGAGGGAGACAGAGAGGGACAGAGTTAGAGAGGTTAAAAGATAGACGCTTTGAGAAAAATGAGATAGAGAAAGAATGAAACACATAGAGGGTGGAGAAAGGGAAGTGGAGAGCAGCGTGTTTATAATAGCAGTTTATAATAGCAGAATAGCAGATTCAAGATTGTATTCTTTGCACTATAACTGCCACTACAGAATCCATTTCCTAATGTAGCATATAACAAAAAACACTAAACACATTCTCATTTGACAAAATACCTGATATATTTTCTGTTTACTTGCTAAAAACGATTCTTACAGGATGAAATAATTTGCCCCCTACTACTTTAGTGTATTACAATAATTGACTTGATTTCTCACCTCACACCTCTGATGAATGTATCTATCATTGTGCCAGTGATTTGTGTGTCCAGTGCTTAGGAATTTTTTCAGGAATTAAAACATTAAAACACAAGGACAATGGATACAAATACAAAGGTAAAAATACCCTAAGATACTCATAAGTACTCAGTTTTGCCATTGTTACCCATGCACTGTGTGTAGAAGCTGTTCCCAAGGAAGCTTTAACTATTGGTAACCTCACTCCCTCCATCATCTCCTGTACACACATTGTGAATGACTGTGATGTACAACACTGACAACAAACCAATGACGAGAATTCACATTTCTGCTCTCTTCAGATTCCCATATCCTTCTCAAATCCGTGTCAATGGCTCCATCTGTTTCATACTACACACACACACATATATATATATATACTGTATATATATTTGATTTCAGCACCACAACATTTTAGGTAGAAAGTATTAATGGGAAGTATGGAAAGTATGCATTAGAAAAGTATAGCATATATTTTCTTCTCATTCATA